>QVOB01026056.1:0-46913 GCA_014839585.1 Pseudomyrmex concolor
GAGGGAATAGGGACGACGACGACTAATGATTGGTTTCAAACGAATTTCCACTCGGCGGATCCGATTTCGATGTCCGTTCGCGATATGCGCTTTCGACTATTCATAATTACTCGGTCGTCTTCCGCTGCCACCGCAGGATGTTCGCGCGGCAGAGTTTATGGCTTCGCGACTCGCAGCTAATTGGATTGTCTGCCGTCGACTAACCGGGAAAGAGAGAGCGATCATACCGTAATTCTTTACATCAACGGGAACGACCGCGACCGTCGCCCTCCGGGCGTTTTGCGGTGCCACGCATTATGTCGCCCTTCTGTGTTCTTCCCGCCCGGCAATCACGTCTAGTTTCCGTTCTCGCTTGTAAACGCGCATTCTTTTACCGCGACGGCGACGGCGGCGGCGGCTTTATCGATCTCGCGGGAAATCTGATTTCCTCCTGGCAGTTATTCGGAAGCGACGAACAACGAAAGCTGACTGCTATACGCCATGTAGCCATCAACGGGGTATTGAGAGGAAGAATATATTAAACGTCGGAGATTTAATTTCGACTCGTATTTTGTAAAACTTTTCGTGACTCGCGAGAGAAAGCTTGTGACGAGTTTTACGCGAGGTTTTGTCTTCAATTAAAATAATAATTATTATGAGATGAGCGACAATCGCGTGAATTAAAAAAGAAAAAAAAAACAACGAAATCGAAACGCTCGCAAAAACACACATGTGATCGTGTGAGCAAATTGTCGAACGCGCGGAGAGAAAGCTGCCTCGTATTTTATCGTTTTGTGAATATTGGCGTGAGAGAACCATCTCCTTCAGTAATCCCTTTGCCGAGAACTGTGTTTCTCTTCTCCCGCGTTCGCGAAGGCATTAATATGAAAAGTTTCGCATACAAAGTTTCAACTCGACTTTATTTAATTGAAAAGTTTTTATGTCTCATTAAGCCCGCTCGTCGTTATTCATTTCGAAGCTTGAAGAACATTCTCGACTTTCACAGAGAGCACACTGTATTAAATATCAGGAATGTATAATTCGGTTCGGAATGTCTTAATTATGTATTCGATGTCTGGGGGAAACGTTAAAATTGCGCGCATTTGCTGCTGACTTTGCGCCCACCGAATGGCAAATCAGTCGATGTAAATTTAATGCAAAATCAGTGTAATTTTAATGCGAGGATATCGCCGACCGTAATATGTTTCTATTCCTCTTTTCTCTCTCTTTCTCATGTCCTTTCCTCTTCCGCATTTTAAATTTATATGGAATAATAAAGTTAACACTCCAAGGAATTTCATTATGTAATATGAAAAAAAAAAAAAAGATAAAACTCCTGAATCTCGAATGTATTCCGCGCGATAATCGAGCACACTCCGTGTATCATGTCGTCCGCGTAAAACTCGCGTGCGCGCGAATGAGTAATTTTTGTTTTTTTCTCTCTTTGAAACAGATTGCGATTTGTCTGATTTTGAATGGTACGCCCAAATAATGTTTTTATTATCTACCGGCTTCGTTGCCGCGTGTGCACAGCTAAATGGGGCGATAGGCAAATTACCCTTACCTGCCGCGAGTAAAGACTTTTATGCGTGATGTTTTACGGCGGCTGTTTTCCTTTCACACATGTGCATAATTGCGGCCGATATATATGTTGCATTAAACGACGCCGTTAAATCATTATATATAACCCGGCCAATGGCATCGTCAACGGCCGTTTCGTGCATTTAAAGCAAGGTCCAATGTCGATATATTTTATCCGAACGCGATACGTGAACGACTAATAAATATATGCAAATCAATGTTCTGACACGCTAATATAAAAATCAAATTAAATCTTTTTGCGTTCCGTACATTAACACTTTTCGCGCGAATGATTTTTACTGGCGATAATAATTTTTCAACAATATCTTCCCCGATGTTTTCACAAATAAATAGCTTTAGAAATCCGATTTTTAATTTTGCAGATTTTTTATACAAATATTAAATATAAATTGCAATTATGCTGGAAAGGAAGAGAGAGAGAGAGAGAGAGAGAAAGAGAGAGAAAATACTATACAAGGGACTATATATCACGCACTTGTGTAAAAGTCGTTGTAAGAGTGTTGTTGCTTAAGCGAATTACACAACGTGCACACGTAGCAAAATACATCGTCGGGACAAAAGTCGCGCACGAGTTGAAGCTAAGGATATGCTTTACTTTAATCCTAAAATGTATATACTCGTTCCATCTCACGTTGTGTGTGTATACGCCTCTCAGAAAGTGCACATCCTTCTAACAAATCGCACAGAAAAAAACCTTTCGCGCGAGAATAAAAGGATCGCCGAGAAAAAGCTGCTAATTTACTTTAAATAAATAGTTAAATTTAAATCTGCTACTCGCGTACTTTAGTTTTCATTTAAGAAGAAAAAACATCTTTTTTTCTCTCGTAAATAAATTTCTCAAAAGATTATCTTCTTAAAAACAGACACTCTATATTCTCTCATCTTATCATTCTCGTTTTCCTCGACTTATTTTTTTTTTTTTTAATTTTTTTTTTATTTTTTATTGCTAAGCAGTATTACGAAATATTTAAACTGAAAGTATATTGTAACACTCTTTTCGTTTTTATTATCTGCGCTCTAAGGTGTGTAGAAATATTAAGCGGCGAGGCGGACACTCTACGATCTTTTGATATGCGCTTCATTGACCTACATACCGAAATTATTCGCTTTATCAGCTACATGGGGAAAAAATGTACGGACGAAGGCAAAACGTCTAAAATAACACTTTGCGCGACGCGAGCATTTTAATATAGGTATATCTCAATTATATTCAATATATCTTAATTACATTTCGAAATAAATATTAATAAAATACATTTATCAAAATTGCATTATAAAAATTTAACGATGAGAGTTATTTCATTATCGACATGAGTTATTTTACATCCACGTCTCTACATCAATTTTACTTCGTACTCTCTCTCTCTCTCTCTCTCTCTCTCTCTTTCTCTCTTTATGTAATAGTTATTTTCCTTGCTGATCACACAATCACAAATTACCGCTCGCGATTACAGGGAATTGTATACGTGCTCGACAGGTATTTTGCTCTTCACGCGGAGTTAATTGTGCATATAAGCGACTTCACAATCGAGCTATTGACCCCGCGACTACGAAAAAGGAAGCGGAACAAAGAAAAAAAATAACAAGAGATGCGCTGACAAAACATTTGCGGCGTACCGCCTTTTTTCATTTAAATGGCCGCAAGGCGACAGCGGCGGGACGCGGACTGCATACTTAATGGCGGCATATTCTGCAGCCACTGCCACTCAAGGCAAGCCCACCACTACGTCAACGGGGTCAGGCTGTTCGCGACAGGAAAATAATATGAGTTGGTCATAATCCGCGCACACTTCGCTTCCAGATACGGAGGTGCCCAACAAACTAAGCTGTCGCAAGGACACTCCACATATGGAATCGCGCGACGCTGTACACGCGACGACGAAAGGTAATAATAACGCTACGGCGGAAATACTCCTCCGCCTTTCTCCTAAATAATCTTAGTTAAGTATAAAAAAAAAAGTCACAATAAGAAGAAAACTTCTTGAAAAAAAATATTTATCCGCGAAAAATTATGACAATTAGAACTGATCATCGCAGTCCTGTAAATATAATAATTGTTTTCTCTCTTTCTTGCGTAATGACTGATTCTTTTCAATATTATAAATCTTCGACTTCGCACATATACACGCAAATAAAACAGTTACAACAAATTACGAAAATTAAACACACTGTTCGGAGAAAGAAAGACATATTCAGCTCTGCAATAAACGGACATGAAATATCCTGCTAGACTGCATTATTGCTCTCCTGCTGCGTGATCGTGCGCCACACGTGTATAGCGTATGTTGTACGTCACACATCCGCATTACACGCGCGCGAGTGTCCGGGACGCATACACACGTGCGCGCGCGCACCTGTGTGAACCTCAACGTTGCGGGTGAAAGGGAAGACCTTCCCGTATGTCGACGCGGGAGGCTCGCCGATCGCGATGCGGAACATAGGAAGAAGGAATGACATTACCGGACTGTGCAAACCGCGCGCGCGCGACGACTGTGTGAATCGGCTAATCAGAGGTTCCGAGCGATATATCGGAAGCAATTAGTCACGACTTCTTTCCAGCTGTAATTGGCGCCCGAGTTGGGTTCCCGACTGATTTGCGTGATGCATTTTTATATGCCGAATGCGCGCGCTCACGTACACACACGTGTGTGATAAAAACTAGGGTATAAGAACAAAAATAATACGTTGGGGTGTAGACAAACTTATTAATACAATCGATTGTGTGAAGCGGTTAGGATGTGTAACAATAAAATACATATTGATATCAACGCCGCGAAAGCTAATTTGTAATTTCAACGAGATGTGCCTCTGATTAATAAACTTTTAGTAAACTGGTCGAACGTTATCGGAATTATCCAATCGCGTCATAGGTAAATATGTACATTATATATCTATTGTATATTGTATGTGTATGTGTTAGATGTACACATATAAATATATAAAATATATAAATGTATACAAGCTTTATATTTAGCATTTTGCGGAAATTACATATCACGATATTTGCAAATCGCGCATTTCTCAGATAATTATTCTTTAATGTATAAACTGAGTGTTAATATATAATTGATCATTAACGAGAGAGCGCGAATTTCTCTTTATCAGGGAGCACAAATGTGCGCCGCTCCGCGTGTCCAAATCCAAACGTGAACATACACACACATTCCCTCCTCTTCCTTTTTTCCTTTTTCGCGAATTTGACCATTACCGTGTATCGATTTCTGCATAAAGTGCAATTATTCGCAAACGAATCGCGCTTGGTAGAGAGTCACGGCCGCAACGGCCATGTTTGTTGCACGAAAGAGATTTACGATTGCAGATGATTACGCAAACCCACCTCAAAGACGATGCGCGCGCGCGCGCGCACGATTACCCAGCGAGCAAGCAACGACGATTACGTATTCTTAATAGGATTAAGCGACAATCTGCTTATACACTACGTAGCAGGGCTCGTGCCGTTTGACGCTGACAAACTGCTACTTTCCGTATATACAGCGCGCGAAACACGACGAACGAGCGACGAGACGAAACGCCGAGCCGCGCCGCGATCGAAACTCGCCGAAACTCGATTTTCGCGCGGCATGTTGGCCGCGCCATCCCACATCGGTCTCTCTCTCTCTCTCTCTTTCTGTTTCTCTTCTCCCACCTCGAGTCTCAAAAATTACATTATTATCCCGCTGTCACACGGTCTGTCAGCGGGCGTAATGAGAGCAGACGTTTTCTCCTGTATCCACGCGAAGAGAGACTGGGACGTTGTTGCAACGGGGACGAAATTCCGCGACACTGAGACTGCACATCGCGTTGCGAGAGAAACTCTTCGGTCCCCGGAGTCGTCGCACTTCTTCAGTCGAAGTAATGACACGAAATGCTGTTTCATCGTCCCCTATATAGTATATTATATATGACGAAAGAAATTTAATTGTATGATTGTTCCATCGCGCTCGCCGGTGCCTGTCTCTGTGCTTGATCGGTAATGGTTCAACAACCTAACGTGTAGGTACGTTCCAACCATTAGGTTTTCTAATTGAGATGTATTATATTTTTAGATATATATATATATACGTGGATGTGTACATACATACACATAATTCTTCGATAGGTTTTCAACAATATAATCGACGCCGATCTAAAATTATTGACTTTGATTTCGTCAGTTCTCTTCCTCCGTTCCTTCCCTTCCCCACCATTCAAGTTATTTAGTGCGTATTGTGTGCATAATATACGCGACATAACCGACGGCGGCGTCGCGATGCCACTCGTTAAAATATTCGTATATCATTTGGTGCGCTCCAACGAATATGCGCAAAGTTCCGAGACTGTTTTACAAATGTTGGTCGCAGCAATAACGCGGCATGCATTTATGCATGCACAATTATTTGAATGCAAACTCGTTAATCTTCTTTAGACGCGAAGAGAAGTTGCTCTTTATCTGATAGAAAAATTAATTAAATGATATTTTTTAAACAGATGCGTAAAGAAATACTATACACGTCTATGTATAGATGAAGAGCGGATGTTAATAAGCGGATGAAATAAAAGTTTATTAATATGTAAATACATGTAACGAGTTTTTATCAATAACGCGGCATCACACGCAAATTGCGTTTTTTTTTTTTTTTTTTTGTAATCAAAAAGGTTTTTTTTATGGTTTTAGTTGTCTAAACAATTATCACATTCAACGCGTCACGAACTAGTGTACATACATCGAGCGTTTCGCGAATGTAACGCAATACAAATATGACTGAACTTTTCAATCTCAACCTGCAAATATCGTGCTAATAAATTAGTATAAAATCGTAATTTGACGGAAAAGTCAGAAAAAGAAGGAGAGAGGAAGGAAAGAAAAAGAAGAGTCGTGTTATTTTTGTAAAGATTTCCGCACGGTTGAAGACGGTTGAGACACACAAACGCCAGACCGAGAGTTATAAAGTTACATTAAAATCAAGAGGAATAAATTGGAGTTCGACGGGAATTCGCTTGGACAATTATCTTGGGGACGAAGCAGCTCCAATTAAACGAGCTTCCTGCCGTTTCCGTCGCGGACAAAAACGGGCTCCGATGCTAATTAGCAAAGTCTACGCTAGAAGTGAATTTCATATCGAGTTGTAATCGAGTAAACAACAGCCTTAAGTAGTTCGAGCGTGCTATCTGCTTCCACGATTTCTTCGTGACCTGACATTCAATCGAGATATTCGTCTGGGTATCTCTCTTTCTCTCTCTTTCTCTCTCTGTCTCTCTCTTTGCCCCTCCCTCTGTTTTCGCCTTTTATAACGACGCATAAATGTCGCGAACCGAATGCAAATAATCCCGAAGAATCGCTCTCGGTGCCCCGACGAATGGAGTTGCGATAAAACGAGACGGAATCTTTCTCGAAGTGTACGCGAAGCGAAGCACGGGAACACGGATCGCGCGTTTTATTGCGATTCGAGATGCGTGAAGGTTTGAATTCCGCGAGAAGAAACTCAGATAATTTATTCGTTTATAAAGAAAAAAAAGAAACCAAAGTGCGCGGAAAAAAAAATTCCGAAATTCAAGTCTCAGAAAAGCGTTCGGCGCTTAATATTTATCGGAATTGGAACTTATTATTTAAACAATGAAAAAAAATAGATTTCAATAATTAACACTTTTCTAACAAAATTTGTAAAATAGACGAAAGCGAGCGAATTGTTAATTGAACGATTAGCAGAGAATTATAATCGCTATTAATTCGCTACCTGATTTACGTAGAATCCGGTTTTATTGCGTTAACTGAGATAATTCAACATTCGAGACATCGATTTGTTATCAAAGAGAAGTATTATTACCAGAGAAATATATATCCGATTACAGAAAACAAATATAATAGAAAAACCATAAATAGAAAACCTATTTCGAAAATTGCATTTAGTTCGTTCAAAAGCAAAGAAATCGATCACATTTTTCTATTAAAAATATCACTTTGTGATAAAGATGGTAGATAAATGTTGACTTTTGAAAAATGTTTTACTGTTATCTGAATTTAGCTTTGTCCTGAAAAGTATATCTTTGATGATTAATAGATCAATTAGATTAATAAATCGACCTATGATCATAATGACTGTCAGATAAAAACCTTCTACATATATATAATATTTTCTAGAAAGAATTTTTCCACGCGGAGAAAACCATTAGAACTTAATTTAAAAACTACATTCGCGTATCTTCAGCGTGATTTGCGTTAAATGAAAAAACTTTCTTCAGACCTCCAGAGAATTAAAAAGTTTGCGCTACGTTTTAAAAAAATATACAAGTGAACGTTAATACCACGATGTGCGTAAGTATCCATCGTGAAAAGTCTCGGTGCTCGCAGTTGTTTTTCCTTGCATGATCAAAATCCGATCTTTATATGCGTTCAGAAGATTCGGTGAAAAAAAAAAATATATATATGCTAATGAAGAAATAAATGTCACTCACCCGGAAATCCGTGCGCGCACGCAATGAGACACGCCGCGACCAGAAAAACGTACGCCTTCATGCTGTCGAAGAAACTCGAACAACAGTTAAAGGTCTCCGGAAACAGTTAAAAGTCTCGGTTGCTGCCTGGACGATGCACCGATCAACACTGACTGGTCTAAACCGACCGACCGGCTGTCACGTACGACGGACTCTCGAAAGGATCAAGGTTACTCCGCCACAAACCGGCTCGCGTAGGAAAGCACCGCTTTGCCCCGCGGCTTTTGACGCGGCTATATGCGATCCCCCGATTGCGACCAAGCCAATAAGCTGTCGCGCCATCGGCCACGTGACACGCGGGACCGATGGCGGCGCGCAGCTTTGAGTCACACTGCGACTTTTCCTGGTATCGGCGATTTTTTCGAGTAACTTTGTCTTGCCGTGTAAGTGTAATAATAATATCGCGTGGTCGCGAACAAAAGCGCGACTTAACGAACAACAACGTCTCTAATTGCTACCGGATTTTTCGCGGAACGCGATTATAACGATCAGTCACTCGCGGACTCGTGACTCGTCATTAATCACGTTTGTGAACACCTATGTGTCGTCGCGTCGCACACGTGAGACTTCGTCGTCTCACGATGTATATTATCCTTACCGGAAACCGTAAACTGATAATTACGCAAATGTCAGACGGGGGTTAATGTGCAATATCAACTGTCGTGAATAACACGCTGTTTCGAATAAACGTTCCAAACGTTATCGCGTTTTCTCTTCGTCCACTTGTCTCGATTATATATATTCGAGAAATTATTCTTCAAGACTTATCGAAAAAAAAAAAAAAAAATACATATAAAAAGATAAATGCGGCGCGCAAATCGCGTTCTCAGCAATGTATGGATTAAGTAATTGTGAAATTTCATAATCGCACAAACCGGGTCAAAAGAACCTTATCGTATGCGAGGGTGATACGCGTGTACGCATGAGAAGTAGACGCGTGTTTGTACGCGATTATTGTTATTATTATTATTATTATTATAGAGAAACCGCGCGATGCCGTAGGGAGAAGTGCGGGCTGCAAACTGGCGCAGCGGAACACGATAATTATCGTGCGTCTCGTACACACATACACACACATGTTGTAATTGCAACGCGCGGTTTCGATGTACGCATCGGTGTGCGTGCTCGCTTTCGCGTAAGAAAGTCTGCTACACTGCACCAGAAACTTTGGAAACAGACGAGATCCGTTTGACGAGATGCTTAACCCTGAGAGACATGAACAGACTACTTTTGCAACCAATTATTTTGCGTAATTACTTTCGCGTAATTTCAGTAATTATGTAAGAGAGCGCTTCTGCGGAAACCGTGTCTTCTTTCTCTCTATTTCTCACTCTTTCTCTTTCTCTTTCTCTCTCTCTCTTTCTCTCTCTCTCTCTCTGTAATTTTTTAACTCTTACGACTGTTGTAAAACTTGTGAAGAAAATCTTTAGTATTAGTAAAAAAAAAGATCTCACAAAGACTCCCGTATTGTGAAAGAAGAGAGTTTTTAACCAAAGCAAAAGAGAGAGAGAACATATCATTTAGATCTTAAATTACATCTTCGCAGCAGTTTTGTATTGGAGAAGAAGATACCTGTAATTGTTTTTTTCTACCGCGCAAAAAAGTGTTGATAAGAGAAAAGAGTGTCGTTCACACAGCACAGCAAGATATATAACTCCTCATTATGATTACCTTGTGATCATTGATCGGCTGCGTCGACGCAAATTTATGTAACAATGTCGTCGTTTTCTCAGAATAATCTTCGATAGTTTGTGTGTGTGTGTGTGTTTGTAGGTGGGATCACGTAATGCAGCGCAATTTTTTTTTTCCATCGTCTTGAACAAGGTATATAAGAACACATACTACTCGCGCCTTGTTACTACCGCGGATTTTTTTTCCGCACACGCGATTCATACATAGCGAGTGTTCTGCGTATATGAAAACCCGGCAACAACACAATAGGGACAAGCGATTCATTGTAACAGATAAAAAGCGCTATTGCGCGACGTCCGTTTTGCCATCCTACCGCATATGAATTTAACCTTGCGCTTATTATCGCTCTAGGTAACTTCCGTGTTCGTACTGGCCTGCACTCTCATATTACCTGTGTACCGCGACATAAACGTCTGTGACGCGTGATGTGGTTCAAATCGGTTGCAGCGGAAGTTGCAACGAGCATAACAAACGCGATTTCTCGGAATCGATATTTACAATAAAAAATCGTGATTCACTGAGGCACTGCCTCAAGAACTTATCTGCTCGATTCATATATCCATTAAAAACGTTGGAAGAAAAACATTTCAGAGAACTCGTGTATGAAAATAAACAACAGACATTAACAGAATCTTTTTCTAAAAATCTCGTGAATTATGGAGTGAATTTTTTTTCAGCGCTGCGCTTGATTTCGACAACGTTTGTTTTTATTTTAGATTTCTCGGAAATCAATGTCAAAGATGACACAATCTGCGCATCTAAAAATGTTTTTTTTTTTCGTTCAACCGCAATATCATCTCTCTCCACTGCGTCACATTGAATCGAAATGAGCGTCCTCGCGATACAACTGCGTCAGCTATTGTTCACCGGTGCGTTTAGTCACAAGCGTGCAAGTGTGTGATGGGTTAATAATAACGAGAGAGAGAGAGAGAGAGAGAGAGAGAGAGAGACAGACAGACAGACAGACAGACAAACAGAAAGAGATAGATAGATAGATAGAGCAGAGTGAGACCCAGACCTGGGTTCGAATGCCGTTAAGTCGTGCGTTCAGTGACCGCATCGACACACACGGCGGCCTGCAAACAACAGACAGTTTGATTAAAAGTAATTGCGTATGTCCGATGTATTCGGGATTTTGGACGAATTTTCGAATCGGCTGCGCCTCCTCCCTCTGCCTGCTCCCGTTGCGTCCGCCGCGTTGCGACGCGGAGTGTTCATTCACAGGCCGCTGGTAATTTCGCGAAAATGCATTTCATGGGTCGATTGCAATGTGGATCATGCTGTTGTTTTCGGTGCTTCGTGCCCGCTTCCTGCGATCCTTCCGGACCGGGCGGGCGGCGGCGTTACCAGGCCGCTATAATTTATTACGCGGAAGAGCCCCGGATATAATGGCCGAAGGCGACCGTTGTCGTCGTCGTCGTCGTCGTCGCCGCCGTCGTGAAACTCTTGTTCAATGGCAAAAGCGAGAGAGGCAGAGGGAACAGCAATCGGTTAAATGTATTTAACGGCGGGCGAAAAAGGTCGGATGTGCATAATTTAAATTCCAAGTTTTCCTCTCCCATTCTCGAGAGCATTTCACGAAGCGTCGAACATTCTCCCGCCGAGACTTTTCGCATCGATGTTAGCGACGTGCCTATACTTCGGTGTCTTAATTATGAAAAAGACTTTGGACGGAGAATAACAAGTTTGACATGATTATCCGAGAGAGAGAGAGAGAGGAAAAGATAGGGAGAATGTACACAGCGAATGTGAGAGTCCCCAGGCGTCAATTTGCGTTCTAATTATACATCGCATATTCTTCGATGTAATTTAACGTCTCGACAGGCGTATTGTATTAATGGCAACACCACGTGTGTGCCGCAGAGGCACAACCGTGCCTCTCATCCTCCGCTCTCGCGAACGTTTCGTTAAAATCGTCTCTCTTCTTGGAATTGTTTTAACGAAACAGAATACACACGATCGAAGCTGAATATCATCAACATTTTCTACTCAGCTAGTCGGAAATGATTTTATTAGTTGTGTTTAATCTTCACGGTAGATTTAGCCGTTTCTGCGCAAAAGCACCGAGAAATCGCGCGGTGCATTTAGCATAAGAAATATTTACAGTGTGTCCGCGATATTATGCATATATAAGTACGGAAATCCCGATCGCGCAACTACCGCGTATGTATATGTATATAATGTGAAGTATTTATTTTTTGCTCAGCAAGTGCACACACACACACACACACCTCGATTATAAAATGCAGATGCGTGCACATCGACTAATCTTCCACTGCGTCGTCAACTTTGTTTATTTAATGCAAATCTTATCATGTAGAAGAGCGCGGAAGGTATTTCGCCTCGTGACGCAAATTCCTAATAAGCGGCGACACATACAGCTTATTATACGATATTCATATTTTCGTGTCTGAAGTGATACGTCAACGTTGAGAGATAAGAGCGCGCTGTAATCTTTTTCTTTTTTTTTGTGTGTGTGTGTGTGCGCGTGTTTGTTTACGTAAGAATGGCAATTTACATAAATAAGGTAAGCCGAGAGAGAGATCCTTCATCGCGTATAATTCTCAATATGTCCACGTTAAGATGTATATCTTACCTTACTGCGCGCTTACTTTTGTAATTTCAAACTGTGATTTTCTTTCGCGCGGGCGCGCGCGTATAAAAGATGTCACGCAGAAAAAAGTTGTCGACTGCACACATTTTTACGGGATAAATGCGCGGTGACGACTCTTCGTTCAAAGAAAGCGAGAATGGAAATCTCGTTTTTCTTCTTCTTCTTGTACATCACGTGTCCTCCCTCTCTCCCAAGATTTGACAAACGCATTAGCTCGTTAGCGGCGAACTCACAGTATTAGACTTTGTAATTCGTCTTTGAAAAGCTTGCAGACGTAGTCGATTAAGGATAACTGGATCGTGTCGCGGTGGCGGAGAAGTTCCACAGCGAGAGAAAAGTGCACAATCGGAGAAAGTAAATGCGATGTTAACGACGACGGATCGTTATGAAGAACTGTGATGACGTTGCGAAAAGTGTATACATATATACAACCGTGGACGGATTTCGCTTGATGTTTGTTGCGGCGTTGAAAGCGGCAAGTTGAGAAAACAAAATTACTAACTAAGTTCGATGAAGAGGGAAGAGGAGGAAGGAGAGAAGATTATACTCTTCTCCAAATTTACACGCGCGCGCGTTAGGGTCGCATTTAAACGCTGTTAACCCCCGTAACGTTATCTCTCCCGTCATATTTGTTCTCTTAAAGTCATATTAGCTCTTCTCGCGCGGAGTAGGCGCGAGAGGGACAGAATTCGCGCGACATGAATCAGTGATAAGTAGTTTTTCCTTGTCGAGGCTGGTACCGGCATAATTGACGCAGGTGTTGAGTCATCCGTGCTGCAAATATCGCAATTGCCACGTCCGTAAAAACATGCGCACGCACACACGAGCACATAAATATAAGTTTTTTTTTTTTTTTTGCGTCGTATGAGACGACAATGACGCATCTAGAAGATTCTCATTGACAATCCTTTTGCGTCTTTCGAAATCCGACGACTATAATACTCGTGTTACGCTAAATTTGCACGCGACCGTTAACGGCATTGAAAGAAACTCGTTTCTTCTTCTTCTTCGACGGAATATGATCGCGTATATATGTACATGCAGCAAAGTAGATATTGTACACACGAATAAATTAGTACAAGCGGTAACTCGACGCCAATTCGAACTGACATTCGACGAATAATCCTCTCGTTCACGTATGTACGTACAGATATTGAATACATTACGGGAGCGTTTGTCAAGCGCGTGACAGTTTGTGGAAATACATTTTATTGTATATATTACGGCGCGTGAGATACCAGCGCGCGCGCGCGCGCGAGCTCGCTCGCGAGAGCTGTTATCTCTTTTCCCTAGGATTCCCACCGTGCCTGTGTAAATTTGGAAGTTTATCACGTTGGGCAAACTCACGGTATTGTTGCGGTCGCTCCGCGCGCAACGAACGGAGTGGGAAAAAAAAAGTGAGTTTGCATATATCGAATTGCATAAACAATGTATTAATTGAAAGGGCCGTTGAATGAAAGCGCATAGTTTAACAATATTTCGGAAAATATTTTAATCCAGTTACGATGAATTTTTACACCGGTGTGTGACGGAACGAAAAATCTTTTTTTTTTTTTTTTACTTTTTTTTGTAAGCTAACAAATATTTATAAGAATAAAAATAGTGGGAGAGAACGTTTATATAGACAAAACAATCGCACGTATAAAACCGCCTCGAAATATTATTTGAAAAACGTTGTATCCGAATGGTTTCGCGTGTACCGCGTTATTGTTTCGGCGTTAAGCTTTTTGATTTTAAATGGAGGTTGCTGATTGCAATAAAAAAATTATACTGTTTCGCGAAAAATCTCGTACTGCTTCAGCTGAAAGATCCGAAGTATATCCGATAACAAAAACAAAAAAAAAAAAAAATATATAACTCATCCACGAAGCTAATTAAACTTTCGTAAGATAATAGCGTACATCGCGCTTCTCAGGCTTCCTCGCGTCGAGATTCCGCAATTGCGAAAGCGTTGAATGTCAACTTGAACACTTAATCCACGCACACGACAAATTCGGACGCTCATGTGCGCGCGACAAATTATAACACGTGCCACCCGCAATTCCGCATTTCCGTTCATCCTGCGATTGTGCCACAACACGCGGCGTTTATATTCGATCTTTTCAACGCGCGGCGCAGTCGCGCGGTGGAATGTCGAATTGAAAATACGTAGTTTTTTTTTTTTTACCAAAATCATTTGAGGAATGACGAGGCATCAATTTACAATAGCGTGGCGCGTAGCGCGTATAATACTGCCGACTACTATGTACTGCGTATATATATCGTTCATCGAACGAGGACAACAATGATTTGTCTGCCCGGCAGACACTGCCGCCGCGATGAAATATATATATATGTATGTACATATGTATGTATGTATGTATACGCGTCATATGGAAAGTCGCGTTTTTCGATGCGCGAAATCTCAAGCAATTTTTCACGAATGAATAAATATAAAAGAGGGATTTATTTCCTTAAAACAACGCAATCTGCGAGTTCCCGTCTCTCGTTCGAAGTCGATAACATGCGCGCTCGCACCTGTTAACGCGCTTGCATCGCGCCGCATCGTAATCACTCGATAGCTCAATATTTGGAACAGGCATCGACGTCGATGCTAATTCTGGATGCCAACGATGTAACAATATACGTATTATTGCAGCGCTCCAATTCGACGGGAATGTTCGTTGCGTTCCAGTTAAATACGTGCGCACTTTAAACACAGATATACGTCGCACTTAACTGTTTTATTCGGAGATGGGGAGAGAGGATGGGAAATTGATTTCAACATTCTTGTCGTAAATATGGGTGTAATGAAGCGTGAAACCAGGTTTGGAAACCAGAATGCGGGGGGAAAAAACTGCGATTAATATTTTTATCTCGATTAAATTAATGAAAACGAATAAAGTACGTCCAATCAATTTGCTCACCTAAGTAATTCTCTTTAATAAAAGGAATAAAACAAAAACAAAAGTTCTAAGTACTGAGTTCGCTGTTTTGCCCCTTTTCCGAGATGCTCATTGGGATTCTTCTCTCTTATGCTTATTTCATTTAATAAGTTTATTCGGTTAACAATTCAAGTTTCTTTTTATATTTCGAACACGCAATTATAAAAATCTATCTCCGATACTTATTCAGGCATATATTTTTTTTTTTCATATTTTTATCTCACGCGTCCTTGCAGACGACCTCATGAACGGATTTGCGCATATATCCAACCCGCCGGAAAGTGTGTTAAGGTCGAGCGATATCGACATGCGGGCTACGAGTAAGTCATGGTCTTCGCCACGTTGCCAAAATGCGCGCGTTCCGAGTCGGAACGCTGAAATAAATCGCAAATAAAATTTGGGCTAAACGAAATCCTTGTTCCAAGTCTTGTAACACGATGTAATCTTCGCAGTATCTATGATAAATTTGTTTCCGTAAAAATACCTCCAATTTCACGGCACAGAACACGTGCGAGTGGTAGTAGTGGGTGACCCTGTCGTGTTCGTCCGTGCCAGGCACCGCTTATGGATCGGCCGGTTGCTATAGCGCGAATACCAGCACTTTCGTACGCTTTCTCTCTCTTTCTCTCTCTTTCCGCCCCGTATCATGCTACCTTTCTCGTCAAGGAGGGTAAGAGAGAATCTCGAGTGTTATATCAATGGAGTCGGCCGCGAGTAGCCATACGACGAAGTGGCTTTTCGCTTTATCGTGACAACGGAAATGGCGCGTCGCCCGACCTTGAGAACATCTGAAGACACTCGAGAGGGACTCGACGTCGGCTGATAAGAGCCGACAATCAGAAAAAGTCGGAAGAGGTGCGACAGTGACAGAGAAAGAGAGAGAGAGAAAGAGAGAAAGCTCAGGAAGAGAACGACGCGCGGGAGCTTTCAGCCGCAATTTTTCCCGTGACCGACAGCCGGGGTGGATATGTCTGAATGGGTGGTGTTTGCTCGTGTCGCGTTGGTCGCGGCAGCCAGCTCAACGCTGGCTCGATTCTCGACCGCGTGATCAGCCAGGCGAGTAACGAGGATCAGTGTTTGCTCTACAAGCTGGCTAACTACAAGAAAGGCGGCGAGCTGATCGAGGCATACAACCAGGGTGGTCAGCCCGAGGTGGAGAAGCTGGTGCGCGAACAGTTTGGCGTCCTGATGTACGCGGATGGCAAGGGTCAGGCGATCAATCGCGCCGAATATTTGCGCTGGAAGTTTCGCGATCTCGAGCAAGTCGTACTGCCGATCGAGGCCTCGCTGTCGCGCTTCGATCCGCTCGCGAAGTGGCACGATCACGAGGCCTGCTGGCAGATGCAGTACCGGGGCTCGCTGGGCGAGACCCTGCTGCACGTACTCATCATATGCGACACGCGGATGCACACCAGGATCGCGCGTATCCTTCTCAAGTGCTTCCCGCGGCTGGCGATCGACGTGGTCGAGGGCGAGGAGTATCTCGGCGCGAGCGCTCTACATCTCGCGATCGCTTACGACAACAACGAGCTTGTGCAGGACCTGGTGGACGCGGGAGCGATCATCTCGCAGCGGGCGACCGGCAGCTTCTTCCTGCCGCGCGATCAGCAGCGTATGAATCCCGCGAGGAACACCGATTACGAGGGGCTCGCTTACTTAGGCGAATATCCGCTCGCCTGGGCGGCCTGCTGCGCCAACGAGAGCGTCTACAACCTACTGCTCGACACCGGCGCGGATCCCAACGAGCAGGACTCGTTTGGGAATATGATTCTGCACATGGTCGTGGTTTGCGATAAATTAGTACGTAGGTAATAACGTGGAATCTCCAAGACCGTTATATCTCAAAAAAAAAAAAAACAAATTAATATAATTTTTTTGTATTTACTTTTTTACGGAATTTTCGAAAAACAATTCCTGAAAAACTCTCATTTCGTTCTCGAATAAACGCAAAATTCGGCATTTAAATCGAACGACTCGCGCACGTAAGAACTGTTATTTATCAGGACATGTTCGGCTACGCTCTGCGACATCCGAAGCTACCCGCTCGCAACGGAATTGTGAACGCCGCGGGTCTGACCCCGCTAACACTCGCTTGCCAGCTGGGGCGTGCCGAGGTCTTCCGTGAGATGCTGGAGCTGTCCGCGCGGGAGTTCTGGCGTTACAGTAATATCACCTGCTCGGCGTACCCTCTCAATGCTCTCGACACGCTGCTACCGGACGGCAGAACAAGTACGTCGTAAAGCTTAATCGAATTACGCCGGGTGCCCCGTGGCTCGTAAGCCCCAACGAGAGAATCGTCATCCGCAATTCGCCGGATCGTGCGACTTCAAGTGGACCCTCACTTTGTGTCGCGTGTTCCCCGACTAATTGCGACGAGTCAAGGCCGGGGATGTTCCCGAATAGTAGTGTGACTCACATAGTGCGACATAGCACCACCAGAAAGAGAGAGAGAGATAGATAAATAGATAGAGAGAGAGAGAGAAGACGAAATATCCTCTCTCTGTTTCTGTCTCTCTCTCTTTTCTCGCTTTTTCTGCGAGAACATCTCGTTTCTCTGTTTGTGTGTCTTGCTCTTGAGCTCTTCTCTAAAAATCTAGTTTGCTCTAGTTCGCGGTGAAGAAGCGCGTTATCGAACTCCGCTCGCGCAGCATTTCTTTAACGAAAAGAATCTCGGAACACGAAGCAGAATTTTATCGTCGATTCCACAGAAGTGTTTTTTTTTCTTCTCATTTCAAAGAAAGAGGAGTATTTTTGGTGCGATTGTTTCGTTTTCTTTTTGATAACAAATTTGTTTGTTCATTTAATTGTAGTTGAGTATACATTTTTTTTTATTCACCTCCTTTTCTTTATTTCTTTATTGCCGCGTGTAACTTTAAATGTACGCTCCGGGACGCACATTCTCATAAAACAAAAACAACAACAAAAACAAAACAAAAAAAAAAAAAGAACAAGTCGTTTCTCTGCTCTATTCTACTCCACTCTCGCGTTCTCTTCTCTGTGCGCGAGCGCGCTCTCCAATTTCGAATATTACAACATACTTCAAGTCGGGAACGAGGTATCTCGCCGGGGACGTTTTCGGAATATTCGGTAAATTATTCCGCGCTGGGCGTTTTTTGCGCTGTGTCATGTGCGGCTTATGTAAAATTGTCCTCACGGTTTCCGCCGTACGGCTTGCCCTCTCACCCTTTTCCCTCCTCCTCCTGTGTAAGCGTCCCAACAAGAAGAAGGTGGGGACAGAGCAAAAATTGCGACGCGAGTGTCGACGACAGGAGAGGCGAGAAAGAGAATAGAGAGAGAGAGAGAAAGAGAGAAGAGGGCGAGAGAGGACCAACATATAGAACAAGAAGGGACTATCTTCTCCTGTAAAATTGGATACGGGAGCAAAATCGGGTTTGCGAAGTTCTTCCGGGAAAAAAAAAGAAATTTACGAAGTTTTCGTACATCCGCGAACGTAGCGGACGGATAGTGAACCATACCCAGCAGCTTCTCTCTCTCTCTCTCCTCAAACAAGTAGCGCCGAATAACATGCCGTGCTCGCAGTAAAAAAAAAAAAAAAAAAACTAGCTGATATTGGCTCGTTATCGTCGCAACTCGCGCCATGTCGTTATCGCGTCGATATTTTCCCTGTTTTGACGGTAATTTAGAATCGAAAGTCGATTTCTCTCATTTAATTGAAATCCGACGAGATAAACGGAATTGTTTTAGAAATCATGCGAATTGCTGTAGCGACATTTGCGTAATTTCAGGTCGATAGTTTATACACGATTGTACGTTTAATTATGTATATAAAGAGAGTTACGGAGGGAAGGGAGGAGTTTGCCGAAAGATTCGTTCATTATTAAACTTCATTAGTATGCTTCCGATTGGTCGCGTTCGTGATACTAATCCTATTTATTAAAAAACAATCGGCAATACATTAAACTAAATAATTTATAGCAGCGATTTGATACAAAGAAACAAAAAAGACTTATATTTTATTTCTGTTTAATTTAATATTAAATTCATTCATTTAATTTAATATAATATCATTCTATAACATTTAATTAATTATCATATTATATTTATATTTAATTTTGACTGTCTTTATATTGGATTCATAAAACTTATGTAAAAATGTAACTTTGTATAGAATTTAAATTTTTCACACGAGTTTTATACTTCTTTCTGTTTTCTTTCTGACTTCTCTCGAATTTCTGCATTACAAAACACAATTTTGGACTTCTTGGCCGAAATTGATTCGATTTTATCAAAGTGACCGGTCCTTTGAATAAAGAATGCGCGTCCACGATCTAAACTCGGATCAACCATGTCATGATATTCTCGCAGGAATATTCTCTCCAAAAAGGTGTTCAATTTTATCCTGCGGGCGTTTGTCACGTCACCGAAATTTCCGACAAAGAAACCGCAATGAATGGGGAAGCGGGAGAAAGTTTCGCACGCGTTTCGCCGTTCGCATTTTAAGAGGGAACCGCCGATCGCCAACTTGCGTGAAATTGTATCGAAGTTCGCGTCGGGGTGGAGAGAGCGTTGCTCCGAGAAATGGATGCGTTCGTCGTCGTTGCGGGTTTTCGCGCGATGCGGATGCCTGAGGGAGCGCGCGGAGCGGCGGGACAGGTCGTCACAGGATGCAATTACGGGCATTTAACGAAGTTTCGAGATTAGCCGCGGACGCGACGCAACGTCGCTAGCTCGCGTTTCATTTAGTTTCGAAATCCATTATCCCTTCGATCCTTCGTCGCCGCCGCTCTTACCCATCTACCTTACCATCTATCTCCTTCTTCCTCTTCGCGACACCGGGCGTCTCCGGCGAGGCGCCCACCGAGCGTCGGCCCGACTTCGCAAAAGGGATGGCGGCTGGAACATCCGGATGGAGGAAAGTAACGTCGAGAGGACAGGCGCTGTATATAGCGAGGCAGGCCGAACTTTCGGCACGTCTCTTCTATGGGTGTACGCTTAATTACTCTAAACCAAGACCGAAAGAGAAAGGGAGAGAAAGAGTCAGACCAAGTCGGAAGAGTGAGGGTGGCAGGATAGTGGCGGTTGGCCAAAAGAGCTAACCTCGGTGACGACGGTTAGAGGTCGAGCTTTTAGCGCGAGAAAGCCGCCATTTCCGCCCTCTCTGTCCAGAGCATCGGTGTTTTTTCTCCGCTTTAATTCAGACGTTGTGCGCGCGCAAAATGTTATTCTCCCAACTTCCGAGTATCATCTTCGCGCTGCAGAAACCGGACCGTCGCAACTTGTTTCGTGGCGGGTGGCGCGGCGGTGCGATCAACGCCATCATTTTTTCGCGACCATTCACGGGATAATCCTGTCGCGTATATAAATATGTAAGAGCACAGACGCGCCCCGGGTGCGTGAAATGTTTTAACTAAAATTTCCAAAATAAACACTTTCGAAAAAAAAAAAAAAACTGCGCCTTGGCAACTTTTATCGCGGACAGTTTACGTTGAACGTTCTGTTGGTCGGGACATTTATGTGCCGCACTTGTATACTTTTATGTAAATTTGCGCGCGACACAGGATTAACCCGCGAGTAATCGCGTCGCGAGAGTGCGCGTACACACATGATGGTGTGTGTTAGTCGCCATATGAATGCAACGACGATGTCACACCGTTTGAGCAAGCTTTACGGTATTCTTGGCTGGAGACAGATTCTCAACGACGCGACGCGCGCGCGATCGTTAAGACACTTGCCCTCTTTCAACGTTATACAACCTCCTATTTCAGACTTTTCCTTCGCACGTAAGCGACGTCACATAAGAGGACTCCGGCAGTTTTCGAGGTTGAGTGGAAACGATCCGCGATGTTAAAGTTGCTCGACGTGTACCGGGGACGAAAATATTTTTCCCAAATGCGCACAGAAATATTCGCTCTCTCTCTCTCTCTCTCTCTCTCTCTCTCTCTCTCTCTCTCTCTCTCTCTCTCTCTCTCTCTCTCTCTCTCTCTCTCTACTAATATTAATATAGCACATCTGGCTTATATTTAAATTTTAAATTAAATTTTATAGATACTGCAAAAAGATATACTGCAATAATATGATATATGCAGTGTGTATAAATAAAGATAAGTTATTTTCTGCAAAATATAAAATTATTCCGTGTGAAGGATATTAACAGATGTTTTTTATTGATATTATATTTGTGGATACTGCGGGGATTATTATAGAGACTGAAAAGTAAACAATGCTAATACAATGATAGCAATTGCGCACCGGAGTATCCCGCCTATACGTAATTAAAACTTATTATAAATGTAAAATGTCACAAACAGTTATCAAAAGAATAATGTGCATTTTTTTAAACGAATGTAAACGTTTAGTTCGCACAAATACGTTCCGACGTTTGTCGTTATTCTTTGACTTTGAGCGCGCTAAAACCTTTCATCATCAGTATCCTCGCGATTACAATTAGAATAATAGAAAATTTTTCATTACTTGTTTACGCTTTCAGAATGCAATTTATGACGTAATATTAAACATCAAACATGAGGGAGAGAATATAAATTAGTTTTTCAACGATAAGAAAAAGTATCTTTAATCCTGACGACACCCGGTAGACGCCAACGCGATTTTAATTATCCGTTGAGCTGTCACGGACTCTTTCTCTTCTATTATTTAACTTCAATACCAGAAGCTATCGACTTGTCGACCCGAGAAAAATGTCGAGGTGTGCTGAAGTCTATTTCGAGAGCATTCGACACTGACTCGCATATTATGGAGTTTATCGCGACGACAATAATAGAAGAGTATCTTAGAAAAGACACGGTGCGAAATCTATAAGAGCAAAATAAATAAAGAAACTATATATGTTTTATACAATAGACAGCACCGCGAGGAATTGATAAATAAAATTGTTAATAAACCGTTGTTTTTCAAAGCGGAAGAATTAAAGCCAAACTGTTCAGCTAATGGATGCTAGGATAACTTTAGTTTACAATCTCGCGAAAGTCTTTAATAATATCAACTTATGCATAATTGATTTTCAATTTATGTATCTATGTACTTTATGCTCATTATACATTACTCGACGATTCTCTCTCATCCCGCGTTAATACAACGTCGCAACACAGATGTAAATCCATCACAGCTGAAAGTTTATCTACTAGACGAGGGGAGGAGGGAGCGCCACGTTCTACGATTAACTTCGCGATCGGTTCCCCGAAATAATTGCCGTCGATCGGAGGAAATGGAGCGGCCAAAGTGGTAGTTCGTTATTTAAGTTCGGTTCAACGTCCGGTCGCGCGAGGAGGTTACTTAGACGGCGGTACACCGTCGGAGGAGAGAATCTCGGGGAAAACTATCGGTGAGGCTCCGCTGCACCGAAGTCAGATATAATTACGCGGGTAACGGACACGCGCGCGTTTCCGAGTAACTTCCACCATCGCGCGGATACTGGTTTGCAGCCGGAAGATCAACGGTCGTCAGATGCAAAATTGACGACCGGACGATCAAAGTTATATATGTAAATATCGGTACTCGCGCTGTGGATGGAAATCCAGGCTGCACATACTCCGCAATTATAAATACGTAATTTCGTTCGGAGAGTCTTGACCGATGCGAAATCCGCTGCGCTGCGGAAAGGTCGCCGCTGCGTGCTACTTTTTATCAAAGTGCCAAGATTGTGAAAAAAAAATTCGAACGCGCGGAGTTTCCCTGTTAATTTATCTTCCTTCCGAAGTTTTACCGCGGAATAAAGGGAAGGAGCAATTAACAAAGATATATATATATACATATATATATATATATGTATAAAGTAGTCAAAATATATATGTATAACCGGCTCGAAATAATAGCGCCGAGGTTTACACGCTCCAAAGACGGGAACAATGTTTTTGACGGGTCAAGCTACCGTGTGCGCGCACCTTTCGCCCGCCGCCGTGTCGAGCGGTAATTAAGGACTCCCGAGGATACAATCCTCCAAGTTCCAATTACTTTAGCACCCGCGCCAAAGCCGGAGCGAAGCGCGCGCGACGACAGATGCATGCGATCGATACGCAAGCGGAATAGTCTGTCGCTCTCGGCAAGAGTCTCTTGCACATGAACGTTGCGCTTAATATTGCACGACGCGATTCGACAGGACCGAAAAGCGGCGGAATATCGATCGTGCTAAAATGTTTAAAAGTTGATAAGCGTGATTCAAATATTTAAAATCCCCCTCGCGCGCGCACTATCGAGTCGCTTGCACGCAATTTTTTTTCTGTCTTCGTCGCGCCGACGCACACACAACCCTGTTACACACTGGCTAAACGTCTCCGTCGCGCTTTTTTTTCGGCGAAACATCCCCCGGCGATTGTGGGCATTCTGCGAATGAAACGTTAATAGCGCGCGAGTTCTTTCCCTATTCTCGACGGTGCGAAGTCCCGGCGACGACGACGACGACGACGACGACGCTGGAAAATTTCCGCTTCCACACGGCGGACAAACTTTCGTGCCGGATACGCGATGGAAGAGGGGGATGGAATGCCAAAAAGGACGCGCACAACCCCCTTAATCGCTCTCTCTCTCTCTCTCTTTCTCTTTCCTTCTCTTTCTCTTTTCTCTTTTTCCCCTCGCGCACGGTGCATCTGTATACACACACCGGTGCGCCCAGTGTGCACCCTCACTAATGCAAAACCCATAATTATCGCGGCGCAAACCCTAAAGCGATGTTCCATTAACCGCAAATGGCTCTCTCCGAATTTCTAT
This sequence comes from Pseudomyrmex concolor, assembly GCA_014839585.1. Classification (NCBI taxonomy): domain Eukaryota; kingdom Metazoa; phylum Arthropoda; class Insecta; order Hymenoptera; family Formicidae; genus Pseudomyrmex; species Pseudomyrmex concolor. The sequence continues at coordinate 23,965 of QVOB01026056.1, forward strand.
TTCAGACTGGAACTCCGCGCTATTTATCATTCTGAACGGTACGAAGGAGGAGCACTTGGACATGCTGGACGGTGGTATTATTCAGCGATTACTTGAGGAAAAATGGAAGACCTTCGCGCAAGTAAGTGCGTCCACGTGATGGCGTTCCCGCTCGTTTCTCGCTGAATTATAAGATGCTGCTACACCACACCGAGAGTTTTTTTTTTTTTTTTGTCATTCTCTTTTTCTTCATCCACTTTTGTGCCGCCCGACTTCGCGACGACGCGGCAAACTCAAACATTTCCCGTTCGTGTGTATATATGTATACACACGACGAGATTTCAATTCCGATCTTGTTCCGTATCTTAAATTTTATAACAGAGCTTATAATCCATTGGCACAAAAGGAGCGGAACGCGGCGGCGCTTTTCTTTTCCCGGGAAGAGACAGATCGAATATTGCACATCCGGCGGGAAAGAAAAAATTTTCTATACGATAGCTTTTTTGTACGCTAAAAAGTTGAAATTGCCTCATTCTTCGTGACATTACGATATTCAGGATTTATCTTGTACCTTCACCACCAGATACAGGCAACTCCTTTCAGCGCGTGTAACTCTATTGGCTATTCATAGAACTACTCGCGACTTACATCGAACAAAAGAGGGAATTTCTTTTCTCCTCGTGTACCGTGCATAACTCAATGCGCAAAACGGGAGTTGCCTGTCTTCTTTGGTTCTTTATTTTTTTTTTTTTTTTTATTGTACGCACTTATATACATTTGCACACTTTTTGGTGTGTGTGAGCAGAGCTTCACGGGCCGGCGTAATAATTAAATGATTTAGTCTCCGAATAAAATGACACTTTTTTTAAGTGATTTTTTTAAGTGATTTTATCTATCGATTTCAGAACAAGAGGTTTCTTTTTCTAAAACTTAACAAATGTTATTAGAAGCGCGCGTGTGAACAAGATACCTATATACGTGTACATTGCATGTCTCTGCACGATATCAGGAGGAAAAATTATTCCGTTCAATCTCATTCCCAAGAAGACGGAAATTTTCTCTGATATTAAAAAGATCGTAAATAAATTTCTTATTAAATAATCGAAGATCGCGAGGGATTAAAGCTTGCCGAGGATTTTGTCGTGTTTTATCGGACGATGTTTCACTCTACACTCGGATAGAGGATAATTTTAGACAAATCAAGCTATATATTTTTGGAATAACTTCTTCGCGACCGATTTCCCGAGAAGGAAAATATATCGGCTTACATCGCGAAAAGCAGCTCACACCGTTACGTGTCGCGATGCACTTTTCCTGGCACCGTATATCTTTTATGTAGGCGATGACACGAGCCGTCTGGGCACAAATATCGATAAATAATACGTTACAAAGCTGCTTAAGTAACGAGAGAGAAAGATCAAATGTTACATAACATCGTCGAACAGCTTGGCTCTCTTATCGTCCGCGAGCGCACAAATTTTTAAACTTTTAATTTTTTATCAAAATCGTTACTCACCTTGCAAACGACGGTTTTGGAAAAATTGCAAATGAATGTTTGACAAAATAAAGTAGTGATTAAATTTTCACGCAATGTTTTGATGCAGACGCGTCTATAATTCGGAATATTGTGTTGGCCATATCTTCTTTCTCTTTTTTTTCCTCTTCCTCTCTTTCTCTTTCTCATCTTCCATCTGCCTGTCGAGTGACTTGGAACGATTAACACCGGAGGCCGATCGGTCGAGTGACGTCGATGGGGCTTCCGGCGATGGCGGTATAATTGCGCCGGTTATTTCAAGTCACCCCCGTCGCGAGGCCATGGTGGCTCAGTGATTTCGAAACGATGGCTATCGAAGTTATACGGGCGGGCTGATTGCAATTACGATCGCATCGCAAACGAGCTTTCGTACGGCACGCCGAAAGCTTCGCCGGCGACCATCGACAGAGAAATAGAGACAGAGAGGAAGAGAGAGACGGGAGACATAGACGCGAAGCACCCGCCGCGCATATCGCGCATATTATAACCGGCCTCGCGTAACGTCCCATTTATTGCACTAATCACGGACCACACTCGGACCGCATGTAGACTACAATATGTAGTAGTATTACTGTAGCCCAGGATTCGGGCTATGATTTTCCTATTATCAGATCATAGCGCCGGAGTCAATCCGGAAGAGCACTTCATTAGAACGATTTTATCCGTTTAGCGCAACGCGCACATACAGCCGCCGCTTTGCAAAGCGCGCGGGACGCGCGGCAGATAAAACGAGAGACGTTAAACGTCGCGTTGAGCAATTGGATTATCGCCGCCGATATAATAACATGACGCGACGCGGACGTAACACGAGGGAATTTTCCGACGACGATGAGAGGGGGAGGCGAGAAAGATGATTACGTTCCGCGACATGTGCGCGCTCGAAAAAAAAGTTTTAGGTATTACATAATCACATATGTACGCACTCCGCGATGTCGTTCGTGTGAATAAATACAAGCGCGTGTCGGATATAAGAATATCACACCGTTCTATATCGAACTTCGCAAAATATATCTCGGAAATAGAAATGCACGCTGGACCGCAGCAATTTCCGCTGCTACTCGAATCGCGATAACGAACGTATAGACGTGCCTCAACTGATTCGCGGAAAAAGCAGCGCGAGAAAAACCAACGAGACGCGAACCAAACATCCGATATAATTTTTTTTTTTTTTTTTAATTAAATTTAATTCGAATATATAATTTGTTCTCGTCAATTTACACACCCTCTAAGAGAAAAATAAAATTTCCTCACAGAAATCGAGAAATCCTTTCGTACATACATACGTTCGTCGAAAGTTCTCATCCCTGGAACTTAGCCCGGCAGAACTCGGGCGATATTTTCGAGATCGGTCTTGTATATTACCGTCTGCGAGAAACTTTGCTCTTACATTCCGGGCAATCGATGCGCGCTAAGTTGTGCGCCGCTCGCGACCGACACGGAAAGTGCACGAGACGCGGCACATTTATATCTGTTTCTATGCTTTTTTTTTGAAAAGGCGCAGTTCAGAAACCGACTGATTATCCTGGTGCTCCACCTGCTCTGCCTGTCCCTAGCCGTCTACAGCAGACCCGCGGACATGGATCCTTTGCCGTTGCAGATGCCCACGGAGATAACGGATATCGTCCGCACCTCCGCCGAGGTCTTCACCATGATAGGTGTGCTGTTCTACATTCTGCTGCAGTTAGGAGGGGAGATGATCAACGTCGGTCCGCTGTCGTTTCTGAAGCAACTGGTAGGTTGGGGACTGAAAATTTTTTTTTCCGTCAACCCGCGAATGACCTCGTCGCGCTCGCAGGGACGTTCGTTTCGCCGTTCTGGTTTCGCGAAGAACCGGAGAGACCGGTGAACTCACTTTAAAATAAACATTGTGGAAAGAAACGAATAGGAATAAATAATGCGATTAAAAAAATTTATAACTTTTTTTGTAAATTAGATCGCGAAGAAGTAAAAACTATACGCTCAAGTAGAGAGAAATGTAAAAAAAAGCTTAAAAAAGAAATAATTTTTAGATCTCTAAAATGTGATGTAGTTATTTACATGTTTCGAGAAAAATCATTCTGTAAAGACTTTCGATCCGTATAAAAAACTGGGATTACCGCGTGTAAAAAAAAATTGCAAATCGGCAATGAACGTGTATTCGATGAAGAATCAGGTGTCTCTCTCTCTTCGTTCGGAGGTCACGAATGGTGGCATTTATTTCTCTCGATCGATTATGTAATGCGACTCGGGACCCGTTGGGTAAGCGTAAACGCTCTTGCTTCGCTCCGGCTGCGTCATGGTTGTTGTCGTTTCTACCGATCGCGAAATGTCCCGTTGTTTCGTGATGGCTCGCGATGTCGATACTCGACGGTGCAATTTCGGTGCGGCAACGCCGGCTAAGTGCAGCCGGTTGCGCAAATCCCGAGGCTAGTGAACTGTAACGGATCACGACGGATGCGCGCGGCGAGATGTATATTCCGCCGTAGGAAGCTGCTGTACTAATCTTTCACGCATTAATGAGCCCGGAGAATAAGAAAAAGATGGGTCGATGATTGCGATGGGGCAGCATTACTTATAGCGGTATAAAGCAACAGCGCGGTTATTAACGATCGGACCCTCTTCCTTTCCTGTCTCTTTTCCTTATCAACTTTCTTAACTTGTAAGAGATAAGAGAAGGACGCTCCGTTCGCGGTGTATCAAGAAATTCTCGAGGCATTTAATTACAGAAAAGAGATGACTTAATTTTTGTTTGAGTTTTTTTTTTTACGCTCCTCTGTGCGTTTGTGTAACGCAAGTAAATTAAATTTAATATGAAACGCGATAGAAAATAATTACATGTATATATCGTCGCTCTCTCTTCTCTTTTATGAGAATCTTCGTTTTTACAGAAGAATACGAACGTTTATTTTTACAAAGACAGCGAGAAATTTCGTATCTTTTATATCCCTTACGCGGATTAGCGCCGCTACATCGGATTTAATAATTGGATTGTTTCGCGCGATATTGCGTCACAGAGTGGGACTCTGCGAAGATAGAAAAATGAAACCTCAGAAAAGGCACTCTGCCGCATGATTGATTACGTTGAGAGCATTTTTCGGCGCAGTTGATATTTCGATACGTGTATATGTTTTTGATAGTAAAGATGGATTCTTTTTCCCACCGACACAGGCGGAATATAAACATATACGGTTGCGCGTACAAATTGCTAATTAAAATCTTCTCTCTCTTCGCGAGAAAAATTTTATTTTTTAATTTGTGAAAAACCGAGCTGATGTGTGCGCGCGTGTGTACAAAACAATATACATATAAATACATATTACTGTTCGTATATTTTCCCAAGTATTTTTCGAGGAATTTTCGCGGAAGTGTAGAAAATATATTGGCGCATTAGCGTGCCTATCGGTTATCTATCTACATCTATCAATTGGAAGAGAATATACATACACACGTACCGTTAGTTATTGCTCGCGCTCTCGCGATCAATAGCGCACACGTACGCGTATACATACATTCATACAAAAATACACACACACACACACACACACACACACACACACGCAAGCACGCTCCGGCGTACAATCGGTACGACATAAGCTATATCGTTGCATTATTAAACGCGAGTTTCAGTTTGAGCGCGCGCTTCGATTTGCGGGTAATTAATACCGGTGACAATTCAAAAACGTTAACGCGCGCTGCGCGCCACCGGCCCGCGCGGAGTCTCTCGTCGTCGCACAATGTGTAATTTGCCCGACTAAATGGGCAAAATGTTTTATCTGATCGCGCGTAGAAATAAATATAAATATTGCATACATACACACGCGCGTGTGTGTATCGAGAGACTCTCTCAAAAGAAATTTCAACAGATATGAAACACGTATACATCGCGCACGTATATAATATTTTTTCACGAGAAAAATGGATTAGCTGTTTAGTCACGTACGAGTATTTTTGAAATTCAGATATAGAGAACACTTTTCAATAGCGGAGAAATACAATCGGATACATGTAGAAAATATTTTTATCCGCATCATACGCACCAAACAAAGAGTGATGGCAAAAAGACTTGTTTTGTTGCCCAATTTTTGGATCTCGAATTTCAAACTTTTTTTTTATGTCAAATAGTAGATACTATATGAACATTAATCCCAGAGAAATTTTAAGATGAGCATAGGCACGGTTCCGGAGATATGAAAGAGTGTTTTTGAGCAGGAATAAGATTTGTGTCTATGCAAACATCATAATATCGCAATTCGATATATGTATCGCATATCGATATATATCGCAAATCGATATATATATCGCATATCGATATATCGATCTTTTTTTTTGCTTTTAATTGCCGATTCCAGCAAAGTGTTAAAATTTGATTGACCAAAATGTAATATTGGATATGTCCAATGGATCATAGATGATCCATTCAACAGAATATATTCTCAATATTACATGAACTTCAACCACGCATTCTTCCTTATGCAATATACCCTGACTGGAAATCATCACCCCCTGGTATTTCCGCATCCGTGCCTATGCTCATTTTGAAATTTTTTACTGGGATTAATGTTTCATTTAATAGTATTATTTGCCATAAAAAAAAGTTTGAAATTTGAGGTTCAAAAAATGAGCGAAATTTGCCATCATTCTTTCAGAATGTGCGTCGTCCTCATTAGGTAGTTGTCGTCGTTATAACATCGGAAAGGAGGTATCGAAATTGCACGAAAATATCGATTCCCCTGCGGACGTTCCTGAAACGTTGCAAGAGTGCATGCGGCCGCACTAACGTTCCGCCTGCGCACATTTGCATTTCAGAGCCACGAACCGGCCAAGTTGATATTCGTGATCAGCAATCTGCTCATTCTCGCGTGCATTCCATGTCGTATCGCCGGCAATCGGCACGCGGAGGATGCGATACTGGTGTTCGCCGTGCCGGGCTCGTGGTTTCTTCTCATGTTTTTCGCCGGGTAAGTAATACACAAAGAGAGACACACACACACACAGAGAGAGAGAGAGAGAGAGAGAGAGTGTGTGTGAGAGAGTGAGTGAGAGAGCGGATGAGACACACACGGGGCCGCGAAATTAAAGTGGCCGCAATTTAGTGGAGCGACGCGACTAGATTGCACTCCTTACATCCCTCTTTCGCCGTCCTGTTTGTTTTACGCATCATTTTAGCGCGACCAACACATGAGACGACGTTTTACAACTGGCGATGTGTTCGCTGCACAGCCGTCTACGTACATAACACACGCCGTATCGTCTCGCAATTTGTTGGATTGAATATCGAATCGATTTTTTTTTTTTTTTTTTTTTTTTTACTTTTCAAATTTGTGTGTGTGTGTTTGCTTTTTTTATTTGTGTTATGCACGAGCGCTTGCAAATAAAATAATCACGGTTATTTTTGTGTAATCCCTCGTAAAAAAAAAGGTGTTAAATACGGTAGAGTGACGAGGGAGGAAAACCCGTTGAAGTTTCGAGGGCAAAAAGCTGAGAACAATTACGTACTTCTATTTTTGCGAAGGATTTTCCGTAGCGCGAAAACGGCACAGAAAATGTTTAATAACATCTAATCATAGACCGATAAAAATACACATGGTTGTGTCATACAAAATGATAATAATATAATTACGGTATTTTTTTATTCTAAGAGAGAAAAAAAAAGTTTATTCAAGTGTTTTATTACTTAACAGCATATATTATCTTTAATTATTATCTTCTGTGCAATTTGTCACGCGCATCATAATTCTTGTCAACATAAATTACGTTTGTTTCCTACTGAACGAAACTTAGATATCGTAAATCATCGTAACTAATAACAGAAAATATCATTATCTACACTCTTCACTGGCAAGACTTTTCGCTTGGAAAACTTTCGTTCTTATCTTCGTCTATTGCGCGCAAAATGACACACACACACACATTTTTCAGACAAACGTTTTCTTGTGCTTAACGACACTTTGACGAATGTCGACGTCGGACATACACATATACCTACACTTCCCGCGAAGAACGGGACAAATGGTTTATCGAGTGGCGAGGACGTGCACTCGCATTGTACTTACCTATACGTTTTCTTAATACGTGATATCAGAGCTACGTGACCGACATATCGAAAACGGGAACGGTCGGATTGCAGCTGCTCCTTTCGGCAAACTTCTTTCAGCTTTCGAGACCCGCTGCAGTCCGGCGGCTGCACGTAAACATCACTGAGAGACGCCACATCTCGATATGTGGAGTGTCAGCTGGCGATGCCGCTCGTCCACTTTCCTGAAAATCGAACAATGATCGTTGCCCGTGCGGTTATCCTTTTGATATTTTTCAACGAATTTTTCCTCTTCCTTACCCTCGCCTCCCTTAGCCAAAAAAACAACGAATATATATTCCCCTTTCTGATTCTTTTTCTTTACTGCGCGAATAAAGAGTTTTTTCGCTTTTTATTAATCGTAATCTCGTTTCTCGTAATATATCGTAGCATGTATAAAAAAAAATAAAAAACAAAATTACAAAAACATAAAAGATAACGAAATTTCCATTACAAAAATATGTGCGATTTCGGATCAAAGTCGATGCTTATAACGCGATAACAAAACGCGCCGTCAATGAGTACCAGCGGAGAGCATATTATGTCGGGCTTCTGTGTTCCCTTCCTGCGTGCCCTCCAGCTGCGTCTGAGAAGCGCGCGCCGGTAAGGTATACAGAAGGAGGTTCTCCACGGAACTCTCTCTCTTCTTGCGCAAGGCGCAAAGAGTACATATTGAATTTAAACAGACGTAAAACGGCGGGGTACCTCGTAAATGGTACATCGTAAAGCACTTAGGCCGTAACTTTACAGGCGGTTGTAAGACGGAGAGGGAAAGCTAGGAAGCGGGAGGAGGGAAGGCCACTCCCGTTAAATTTTGTGCGAAATTAATCTCGGGCGTGACTGCGTGGCTTATTGCCAAGCGAACGACAGCCGTGATGGAAGACAAGAAACACGGTGGCGCCGAGTGCGCGGAAGCCTTTGAGGAATTACTGCACTGTATATGTACTTAAACGAAGTGACGCCGAGAAGGGGGCGGAAGCGTCTAAAGAGAGGACCCTGATGGACAGTAATTACGGGGGAATGTCGCGCGGAAGGAGGGAGCGGGTGATTCTCTTACACCGCATCCTCTAAATAGATAAAATTGCAGTCTGTGCAAAGGGTTCGTGCGACATATCGAGTTAGCGCTTTACTTTCGAAAGCTTCGGATGGGAGTCGAATTATGGCGTCAAAAGCGAGGGATCGTAATTCTTTCAAGCGGTAATACTCATCATTCGGGATTATCTTCCTTCTCTATATATGTGTATGCATGTGTGTGTGTGTGTGTGTGTGTGTGTGTGTGTACTTTTCGCTTTAAAATTTTTATTATCGCGCAGAAAATTAAATCTGCGTTTCTTTGGCAAATATAATTACAGAGGATTTCGCATTATTGATCGCGTATATTTTAACGAGAAATATTACCAATTGAGCCACCGTGAATCCAAGTGAACCTGTCACAAGATATTACTGCCGCTTGTATAAAGGACGGATTTGATCTTCGAATTTCGCGAAAAAACTTTTCCACGGGAATGGCGTCTTAAATTAATTATTCCGTATGTAAAGAAATCGGGATAATAATAATAATCATCAGAATAATTCTAAATTTTAATCGTATCGCGTTTTTTTCATCGTAATTGACTGTTGGATATCGATTTGCAAACGATAATAGTCGGAAATAATTCGTTCGCGATCTATCACAGCGGTGTCGATATACGCGGCAGGTAATCCGGCATAATTACCGGTGTTATATACGGGGAAAGAGAAAGATCGGAAAAGAAAAGAAAAAAAAACGCGACACAATCTCTCTCTTTCTCTTCTCTCTAACTTCGCTGAAGGTATATAGCGTGGAAGACTCGCGTAAGAGAGAGCGGAAACTTGTTTGCCGAGCGGAAGTCGGCGTCTCTATTGATTTTCCCGGGACAACGTATACGCGATACCCGGGACAACGACGTTATATCCCTCATCCAAGTTGCATCGCTTATACCAAGAGCGTTCGCTCGCTATATCGGCACCTTTATATACCGAGAGGGTCGCCCTAGAGCGTTCGCGCGTTGTGTCTTTTCTATCGTACAGCTGTACCCTCCCTTGAACTTACTTCGGGGAAAAAGACCGAAGATTTATGGCCACCGGTAACCCTTGACAAGATAAGGTCACCCATCGATTAGCGGAAGAGGGTAGGACCGATCGAGCGACGACGACGTCGTTGTCGTCGTAGTTAATGGAGACTCGATCGATGCTTCTCTCTTCCGTCGTTATTCGTCGATCACTGCCGTTCGTATCGTATCGTATCGTTCATTCGTTCGTTCGTTCGTTCATTCGCTCGGTAAGTGTTAGTGTGTGTGTGTGTGTGTGTGTGTCGTTCGGGATTAAAAAGCTTTTGTTTCCCGTAGCCGTTCCCGTCCGACGGCGGTGGCGGCGGCATCGATTTTAAACGCTACGATTCCTTCGATTCCGATCTGAGTTCCGACTCGCGTTACCATTGTGCTGCTCTTTCCGGCACACGATACCTCCGTCGGATACCGCGAGATTCGGATTACGAATCGTTTTGATTTTATCGACGCGTACTGTTATAATCGTGTGTAGCCGTGAAACGTAAATGGTTCTCTAAAGCCGTGAAAAATAAACGAGTGAACCGCATGCACAACGTGCACGCGCGCGCGCGCTCTTTGTGAAGCACACACATTTGGCAAAAAAATTATTTTGAATTTAATTCTTCCACAAATGAACAATTTATAAATCAGTTGAATCGATATTTAATTCATGAATTATTTTAAACTCTTATACAATTATCACGCATAGTTAAATATAACAATCTCTGAAATTGCGTAATAAATTTAATTTATATATATATATATATATATGTTTATATTAAATATGTAATTTTATAATTGAAAGCAATATATCTTTATGCGCATATGAATTACGCATAACGTGTTTTTCGTGTTTTAAAAATTGATTTCACGACACACACACGTATCGACAATATTGAAGCAAATCTTTTCAGCAAATTGCTTCAATACCAACGAGATGTAACACGTTAATACTTTATTTGAAAGTCTGCTTTATTAGTAATGATTCCAACTTTGTGATAACGAAAGAGTCGTAACTTACTTACGCTAGAGTATTACAAAGTTAATGCAATCGGTAATACGCTAACTTAAAATCGAATTTTCTCTCGCTATAAGCATATGATCGGGTAAAAAGACCTTTAAACGCGCATTTCTAATGTTCTACATATTACGTAATGAAATTTTCCTTCTTTCTCTCTCTCTCTCTCTCTCTCTCTCTCTCTTTCTCTCCCTCTATTTCTCTCTCCAATTTAATTTTCATAATATCGTTATCAAAATTCATGCGTGCGCGCCATGAATAATCTGAATTATCTTTGTAATACATTTTCAATGACTTTTTTACAAATGTTAACACGATGTTTTTCACAAATAACACTTATACATATACACGATGTACGATTGCACTATATTTTTAAATCGCTCTCAAACAATTCTCTCGACGTACGCGAAGAAAACTGCTTACTATACAGGCGCATTATATCGATTAATATCACCGCGATTAATCAATAAAGCACTAAAATTTCCCCGGCTCTTCAGAGTTATTAGCATTTAATTATTTTCGCTCGCTATAAATTTGAGCTGCGTGTAAGAAGAGTGGTTTACATATGCGCGCCGAATTGCTGCACTGGCACTTTTCGTGCCTGACATATATTGATGTTATCGCGACTTACAGGAAACGCGATAACGTGCGTTATACAGCGAACTCCGATATCAAGTGTTCAAAGCCATGCACTTTCTAACTTGTTAACCGATCGTTTCGTTATCAAAAGTGTCCTCGCTGTGAGCGAGCGCGACATAATTCTACTGATAAATATATACGAACGCGACATCCGGACTGATGTTTGCGCGCGTGGGTTTTTGCAAATATAAATAAAAAATGCAACGTTCTAATTTCTATAAACATTTCTACTAATTTTTAAATAATTACGTCCGCGTTATTCAAAGATCACGAGAAGAAACTGATAGCTTAATTACAACACAATCGTTATTATTAAGCTTAATTGCTTGCGCGCGTGCGCGCGAGAGCAAAGAAGACATGCATATTAATTTGTTTTGCGGCGCGATGATATTATTTCAATTTAGCTTTTGCCGGTCGGCGCGTGTCGAGCTAAAAGACGCATCATTTGGGCGGATTAGAGAGATGCAATTATAATGTGTCCGCTCCACGCACAACGCGATGCACTACCGTGGCGAAATGTTTTACGGTGGATTTTGTATGCATAATATTGCGCGTATTCGTGTCACACGAGTGAAATCGATGTCGGTGACATTAATAGACTGATTTACGCCGGACCTTTGATGCGCGAATACCGCTGAATGAAACGCGACACCTCATTCACACGCGCGATAGTGACGGTGATAATTTTGTTGGAGCCGCTAATATATGGACTGCATGATTAAATCCAACCTATAAACTAGAAATAGCAAACAAGACGGAACAAAAAAAAAAAAAAATCTCCAAATGGTTTTCGCGTCTTTTTTCCCACATTTTTCAAAACAAAAGTCGTGCGTTTCACCCTTTTGGTCAAATTTGTATTTTTTTATTTGGAATTTTATGTGTTTCTCACTACCGATATACGTGTGATGTGTTTTGATTTTTCATGCGTGCATAAATTGATTCGGTAATATAATAAAAATTCGTAATATAATATAATATGCGATATAATTTTCGGTGATATAATTTTGCACATAATAATTTTTCGCAGAGCCATTCGGCTGACCGGGCCGTTCGTGACGATGATATACAGCATGATAACAGGCGATATGCTGACCTTTGGTATCATCTACACGGTCGTGCTCTTTGGATTCTCGCAATCGTTTTACGTTCTCTATAAAGGATTTCCCGGCGTAAAATCATCGCTCTATCATTCCTATCCTTCGACCTGGATGGCGCTGTTTCAGATAACCCTTGGCGATTATAACGTAAGCTCGCCATAAATTACCGCTTTATTGGCACGGCACGGCAGTTTCCCACTATGCAAGGCCGCCTTATCTCGCACGCGTGTGCGCACCCGTGTTCCACCCCTTTTCCCTTTTTTTTTTTTTGTCTTTTCACTCTTGCACGCTCTTTGAATGTATAGAAAATAAAATACATATATATATATTTAAATAAATAACTTATTTCGCGGATGTTTACATAAAACAACGTTTTCATCATCCGCACATCCTCTCATCGAGATAATTCATTTATATCGTTTCGTAATCCGGTTTTTTCTGCAGCGCAAATAAAATTTGTAGGTGTATATCGTATTACGGAATATTAGTTTAATTATTGTAACGTCGGAATTGTGCGATTTAACGTTCGCGCGTTTACATCAGTCCGTTTTTCCGGTCGGCGGGCGGGCGTCAGGACGCGCGGCCTCATGAATCTTGAATTTCAATCACGGACAATTTCACGTTGCACAAAATATACTACAATATGGTTTCCTGACGAAATTAAAGATTTAGCGCGCGTGCGCTTGCATAAACGAACAGAACGGGACCGCCTGTGAAATACCGTCTGTCCGGATAAAAATCATTGCTCGGTTTTGCAGTTCGTATAACGATTAACTCGTTGCGCTCGCGAATTAAAAAGGGGGTTCTCGAGCACGGAAAATACGAGTTTCCGTTTGAAAATTCCGCGTGTTTCCGCCGTCGCCGCGCGCACGCAACATCGACCGATACTACACCCGCGTCGCTTAATTTATCAGCACGTATTTTAATTGTATCTCGCGTCGGTGTTCGCCCGCGAGACGATTTATCGTCACGTTTATTCCCCCGCCGGTTTTGTTGTGTACTTTTTTTTGCAGTACGCCGACCTGAGTTACACGACTTACCCGAACCTGAGCAAGGCCGTCTTCACGATTTTCATGGTGCTCGTGCCGATACTGCTCCTCAACATGTTAATAGCCATGATGGGTAATACGTATGCACACGTTATCGAGCAGAGCGAGAAGGAATTCGTCAAGCAGGTTGGTATTGAGAGAAGAAAAAGAACTTGTTAAGTTTTTTTACGATGCAATTTTCGCAAAATTTCGTTATTGCAGCATTAAGAAATATTTTCCTAAGTGTGGACTGTTTTAAAATAAAATCCTATGATACAAATTTTTATGCAAATTTCGAGCTTATCTTGTTAACTACTAAAATCGAAGAACGAATTATCGTATTTGGAGCATTAATTAAAAGAGAAACGTTCGCAAACTTTTATTAATACGTGCTACGGGAAATTTTATCTTTTACGAATAAATGTCTTAAATAGCTTAAGCTTGTTGAACATTCGTGTTCATAAATTTTCCGTATCAAGTGGGCAAAAATCGTGGTGTCTTTGGAACGCGCGGTGTCTCAGGAAAAAGCCCATACGTATCTCCAGGAGTACAGTATCAAGCTAGGACCCGGCGACGATCCGAACAACCCCGTGTCGGAGCAGAGAGGCGTGTTGATCATCAAAAGCAAATCGAAAACCAGAGCGAAACAGCGCAAGGGCGCCGTAGCTAATTGGAAGGTGATTTATTTACTTATATTTATCTTTTTGTTTGGATACACGCGCGTTGCGATGCGTATCCAAAGATTTATTCCGCGCTCGTGCGTCAAACGTCAAAAATTTATATTTATCATCGTCGGTCGATTCGACTGATGCGAATTCTAAACTACTACTACTACTCTCTCTCTCTCTCTCTCTCGCGTGAAATTCATTTCGCGCAGAAAATTCCGAGATATGTGCTGCATCACGTTAAATAAAAAAAAAAAAGTAATCACGCGAAATTTCTGTTCCAAGATTCGACTGAAACTTCGATGACTTTTACACAACTCCGACTTTTGTCGCTCGAGTCGGCAAAAATATCAATAGTAATTAGCGATGCATTAGTTGCGCCGGCGGTAATACACAAAGTGTCGCCGATGTTATTCGGGGAAACCGGATATATCGATTATCAGCAATGGCGGCTAATAATATCATTGCTCGAATTTCCATTTTTACCTTCGGAAATATCGTAACACCGAGTGACCCTTCATTGACGCACTAACAACCGCGGGGAGGAGAGATCGCCGTTATAATTTTGTCACCTCGTCCTACTGTACATCGTATTTTTGCAGCGAGTCGGAAAAGTCACGATAAACGAGCTGAGAAAACGAGGTATGACTGGCGAGGAACTGCGACGTATAATGTGGGGTCGCGCGTCCTTCTCTACTCCTGTGCGAGCCAGGTAATGATACTTTTATCGTATCTCATCATACCGTATTTCTCCCAGAGTTACCCAGTTGTTATATATATATTACACTCTCAGAGTATTATGTTGGAATATACGTTGAGTCTTTTTCCTCTTTTCTTTCTTTTTGTTTTTGTTGTTGCATCCCGCGTTTATGTTACCGTCTACATAATGTCTTTTCATTACGTTTTATTTTTTTTCCCCCCTAATTATATTAATTTCCTTGTATTAGTTTGTATCGTTTCGTATCTACAACGAGGCGCTCGCAAATTTCGAGCGCAACTTTGGAATTCTCGTCGCATTGAACGTATATATAACAGAGTTCGCACGCGCGACAAGAATGAGCAAATCTGTTTCAATTATCCGCTTACATCACGCGCGTTTCACGAGCGTTCCGCGGCGCGCATAGATTTACGGTCGCCCTTGCGGCGAAGTGACTCACTGTCAGTGAGACAGCACCCGGACGATACTTTTTATCACCTCTCTCTCGTATAATTCCGCCGTGCGACTGTTACAATCCGGATGTAGCCCCAACGTCCGTCGCGCGTCCGGCTCTGTCTAGAAACGTCCGAGGCCTTCACGGGGATCGGCCATGCGCCACGTTTATAACAAACGAACGAACAGCCGCGTGAACGTGACCGTATCTCGATTCTATTAAATATTTATGAAGCTCCGAGACGTGTGTGCGAGCGCGCGCGATGCGTTACATAATACCTTGTGCAGCAGGATGTAAGATGAACAACATGAACAGGTCGCATATCTAAGCAAAAAAATCAGCCATTTCCCGGGAGCATCAATCACTTAACGTCCTGTAAAATTAATGGTATGTGCAACGGAATAACTGTTTTTTTTTTGTTTATCATTAATTTAAAAAAAGCTTATTAATTATATTCAACTCTTTTTATTAAGCGTTATTAATTATGCCAGATTTTCTCCGTTTCTCTTTCTCTAAAGTGTACCTCTGTTAAAGTCTCATATTAATGTGTTTGTAAAACAGATATTCTTTTTAATGTTATAATTTCAATTATTTCTTTCTTTCCATCTCTTTCGCTGAAATCCATTCGAAGCGAAATTAGTTTAATTTTCTTTGCATTCGAGAAATATATTTAAGTTATTTATAATATCGGATGGAGAATAATTCTATTCGTTCCGAACGTGGAATAAAACGCGACGACAAATTTTGCGCGGTACATCAATCCGCCTCGTGGAACATTGTGGCCGCGCAATAATTTCACCGTGCATTACAGTCCCAATGCCGGGCAACCGCAAGTGTCGGCAGTTACTGCAGGTTTTGGTGATGCGCTAACCGCAGCTTTAGACGTAATGGCCTTTGCACATGACTTCGACTTATCCACCGCGACGGAAGGTATACCCACCAATATCGACGCGAAGCAGACGAAAACGACGGCGCAGCTGAATAAAGCCGCCCCGAGCGACCAACAACAGACGAAGACGACGGCCCAGAATAATCCGGGAACGGTGATGAGTGCTCAACAGTACAAACAACCCATCGGGGAACCGAGTAGATTGTCGGGTCTCACGGACTTAATCGACATGTCCAACGATCCGGTGAAGAACGTTGAAGCGACCAACACGAAGAATACAAATCGTAAGTAAAACCTATGACGTTTTATCGACATGTAAGAGCGACATATAAATGATGTCTCCCGGTCGCGCGCTTCGTGTAAAAACGTAATTTGACACGCGATGGAATTAAATGACGCGCGCTCGCGCGTTAAATGCAGATACGAATGCGCTCGAAGCTGTCGAAGAAGCTGTCGAAGATCCATTTCTGGAACTCGCTATCGCTTCCGAGACCACGACAGATTACGAAACTCTATTGCGAATGGCAAAGTCCGCTCTGGCCGCCAGCGAAGCTTCGATGAAAACCACGGTCGACCCACAAATTCTGGCACACCTCGGCATGATCGCCCCGCTGACCACTGAGAAATCCACCGTCATTAAGAAGCAATACTTCGTGGAATCCAGCGACAACGATCTTGGTGGTAAATAAAAGATCTTATTAAAAACTTTGTGACAAAAATACCGAATTGGTCTGTACATAACATATTAATTGTTTTAATATATTGTTTATAATATATTAAAACATAATATATTATTATGTTTTAATTAATAGTTATTTTATACTAATAATTATTTTACACTAATCTTAAAAGTCTCTAGTAAAAATCAGAGATTCATGTCTCTCTTTGCAGGCGACAATTTGCTCGGCACCGAGGCTCGTCTACGAAGAATAAAATCAGCGAATAACAGATTTATCACGTCAAAACGGTCGCGCCGCGATAACGACGACGACAGTTCCTCGTCCGCCACGTCCGTCGAGCATAGCCAGCAGCGATATCGACCGCTGCTGAATGATCCGGAAGAGAAACTGACGAACCATATCGAAGGACGAAAGGTTTCCGTCGAAACGATCAAGTCGGAGATCAAGCAGAACGGCGGCGTTTCCGCGAAACTGTCGGACAAGTTTCAGAAACGTCGGCCGAAAACGGCCAAGAACAGGTAATAACGTTTGACAAGGTCGACAAAACGCGACGTGTCCTTCGACAATTTCGCGAGACAAATCATGTATCATTATTCGAAAAGAGAGACGCTGCGTCACGGACAGAGAGACAGAGCGTGAAATATATATTTTCGTGTTTGCGCGGAACACACAGAAGTTAAATAATTTTTCAGAGATATCCTGTGTATACACTGCGCGCGTGGAGCCGCGCGTTTTACAAGTTTGAAGTAAAAGCGAAAACTACTAAAAATAAATATTACATTTATGGTTTTTTTTTAAATAACTTTCGTTGCACGCACTGGAAAGTGCGTGCTGTTCGCCGCGAGCGGCGCGGAACAAATTTACATCCTGCGGAACGTACAAATAGTATATAAACTAGAAATCCGAACTAGAAAGTCGATATTTATCGAAGAGTAATTGTATCTAGCCGCGTTAGTGGACAGCGCGGGAGATCATTATACACTCTGACACTTCAGAGTGTATAATGATCAAACGACGCGTTAAACTGACACACGATTTTACTGACGCATTAATTAAATTCCACACGCAATAATTATATCACAACATTAGCCGAGATATACGCAAATCAAATCAAACACGTGCTACGGAGATAGATTCTTAGCCGAATTGGAATCCAGTTATGCTCTACATTGTTGTCAACAACAAAATTACACGCCACAAAATTATTTTTTGTTTTATTCAAAACGGCTATTCGTTTTGTTAACGGAAGTAACTCGAGATTTTTTTGAGAAAAAAAATGCAAACAATTTTCGAATAATTTGCGTAAGTTTACATTCTGAAAATAATATCGCGCGCTTCCCAAAACATCCGCGTCGACTTAATCGAACTTGCTTACTTCTACGAGTTCCAGTTGTCATATTTTGAAGAGTCTCGTTTCAATTATTGATTCGCTCAATTAAAACAACGCGGTCTTCGAAAACGGAAAATCGACGATGTTTGATATTTTCGTTAAAAAAAACCTTGTCTTCCGGCAGATTAAAGAATAATCTACATGGTTCAAAGAATATCCGATGACGCGCTGTCCGATATCGACAATCGATTGACTGTGCTTCCTTAATCGCGCAATTTTTTTTTTCACGACATATATGCACAGGGTGTCGCCTAAGGAAATGAACGAGCGGCAGGCGAGGAGAAGGGAATCGATTGAGCGGAGCAGAGCGACCTGTTCGCCGCCGACGTCGCCCTCGGATCCGCTCGAGCCGTGGAGCACGCGTGGCATCACCGACATGAACACGTTATTGGCCTGGCAGGAGAACGCACCGGACAGTCCTTAATATGACTTTATGACATTTCGCGATGCGCCTCGGATCCCTGCGGGATCGGTCAGAGGACATGTCGGGTCGTACACGTGTGGTACGTACGATCGCGCATAAAGAAATTTGCCGCTCGAACGAACCGTTTATCTCGGAAACATTGCGTAAGAGGAAAAATTGCAAAATGATACACACACAGATGTGTGCGATGGGATTTTCTACGCGCCTCTCCTCGCGAGCGAGGAGACGCGGAAATGCGATTTTGATCCTATCCAAGATAGAGCACTTAGAAATATAAAATCAGAGATTTTTAAATGCGAATAATAAATAAATGTATACGTATTAAAGATTTTAATCGAAAACATCTTTTTACACTCGTTAAAGAAGATTGGCTTATCGTATCTCCGGAAGTTTGAAGCGCGGATTAGAAGCGCATAAATTAGTTTTTTGGAACGCCTAAATATATAACGCTTGAAAGGAGCTTGAGCCGTTCGTTTGGGTAACTCGAGCTGAGCGGTTTGCAAAAGAGTGCTTTTTCGATCGATTCGCGAGCCGATTTGCATATATAGAGCGGCATTGTTGTGTGTGCAAGTACTCTGTTAATGTAGGTATATTACTCAATCTTACTCGGCGCGCGTATCTCATTATAGGAAGCGCGCCGTCAAGTAACAGGTTTCCGCATAACGATAATTATAAAAGCAAACACACATGTCGGGGACCAAGCGATGTGACGTTAACTCACCGTTATGTAACTTTCGAAGAAGAGGTTGGCCTCTCTCGCGATGAGAAATTTTCGTGTGCACGCGCGCGCACGCGTGCATGTCTATTAAAATGAGCCACTGTGTGGAATTTCTCAAAGATAGTAGTAAAGTGTACGTACTTATGTAGCGGAACGCAACATACCATTGCCTCGCTATAGAAGACGCTTCCGAGGGACTTTGAGGGAAATTTCCACATTTTGCTCTCTCTTACGCGAGATTCACTGATTATATTATACGCAACTAAAACACTCTCTCGGTAGAGTTATTATTTGCGAGCTGCACACAGTATGCAGAGGTGAGGTCACTTCTCCGCTGGCGATATAATTATACATACAAGCGGGTTCTCTCTAAATCAATTACAGTCTTTGTATTAGTTGTAAGTTTGAAAGTTCAATAATATTTTTCTCCGAATTGAAAATTTGTTCACGTTCTATGCATACATATTAGATGCTTTTTATCCAGAGAGATTTCTTTCTAAATATTGCATCTCTTTGCATATAAATTCTATTTGTACATACATGTGAGAAGTATGTGTGTGTGTGTGTGCGCGCGCGCAAAATAAACTATTTTTAATTTTTAACGATTTTTCAAGTTTTGTTTTACTAAATTATAATTTTTAAACTCCACTTTTTCCTCTCCCTTCAATTAATTTTATTTTCTTCCGCGTTCCATTGGCCATACGGCACTTTCAATCAAACTGTTTGACATGCCATTACTCGGAAATGTAAATTGCGTTACTGACAAAACAATCAACCCATACAAAATTGAGTCGCATATACATACTCTCTCTCTCTCTCTCTGTTTTGCGTTAATGCGTTAAGCAAATTTACTATATGTCGTTAAACACGTTATACAGTCTTCGCTCCCGAAATTTGCTTCTTTTATAAAATCACTTTGTGTGTAACGTGTGTGTGTTGTAAAAGAGAGAGAGTGAGAGAGAGAAAATGTTACCTACATTTATTTCTCTTCACACAAAATTATTCGTGAGAATAACATGTTTAAAAGTATATCAAATAATAAATAGGTGAAATTATCGAGAAATGAGCATGTCGAAAGAAAGAAAAAGAGAGAAAACTCGAAAATTTGAATCGTTCAATAAGTATTCACCGGCGACTACGATATGTGTTATATCCACAATTTCCATCTGTTGTCGCGATATAGCGGCGTAAAGGAGTTGCAGAGGAGACGGCGAAACGTTCGGCGAAGAACTTGAGAAAGTTCTCTTTACCTCTCGCGTATTGAAACAGTAATGATATGAGAGGCGGTCTCGGCGGCTGCGATACACCGAAATGAAAACACGTGCAAGCAACGAACAACTTGCCGAACAAGCACGTTTATACGCTATAACATCTCCCGTGAGGGAACGATCGAACAAACAAATTTCAAAGGCGCCGCCACGCCGGAAATTCGCCGTGATATTACTATCGAAAGCTTTATAAATCGCACTTAGGGAGCAGTTGCCAAATAGTTCCACGGATCGTACCTTACGAGGAAGAAAATGGTTTATATATTTTATCCTCGCTCTTTTTTCCCGCGTCTTAATGAAAATCTCGAGTTAAAAAGTTGTATATTTCTGTTCTCCTCACCCACACGCAGCAAATGTTTTTACTTTGGAAAATTCGCCATTGTACATACAAAGTTACGCCGCAATGTAGTAAAACTTTATAGATATACGTTTAATACACGGGATATGTATGTAAAATTCATCGCGAGATGAGATCCGGATCGCAAAGACTTCGGAAACGTCAAAATTACGTGGGTAATTTATGCCGAGGTAGATGCGCGCAAATTAAGTGAGATGAAATATGACCGGGAACCGGCGGTATTTTTCGCAACGCGGAAAAAAAAGAGAGGGAGAAGAGGATAAATTTGAATATATAAAGTAATGTGCCATGCGAGCAAATAAAAATATCGGGGCCTCTGTGTGTCGAGTGCCGAGCATTCTGACCGCCGAACGATTTATCAGAGAGAGAGAGAGAGAGAGAGAGAAAGAGAGAGAAAAAGAGAGAGAGAGAAAGAGAGAAAGGGAGATCGGCGCCCCGCCCTTCTCGCGGTCTTCGTAGCGGATTTCGTTTTCTTTACACGGCGAAATTCTCGACCGTAATAAATGCGGAATTGAAATACTTTTGCGCGTTGCTTAGATATACGTCTCATTTTCCGTTGCGCATCGATCAAGCGCGCAAGACTCGCGAGAGGTCGTCGGTCTTTTGCGCCGAAGCTGATTTGCCGCGTATATATATATACCGAGCGGCGATATGAATTTCCGTTACGTTGCGCGATAAATTTCCTTACCAATCCGGGCATCTCGAACTGTCGAAGTCGCTAAATTGATTCGCGGCGGTTTGAAGTTAGCCAGCTCGCGGAGGAAGGAAAAAAGAGAGAGAGAGAGAGAGAAGGGAAAAGAAAACTTCTATCGCGATTAAGGACGCGGCGCGCGCGCGAGCTGCGGCTTGAAGCGCAATTGCAGCTGACGCGCGTGACTAATCTCACGTTGACGATAAAGTTCCACCGAATTTACACCTTCGATCTGTTTTTTTCTTTGCGCGTCATGATAACGACGAAAAAGAAGGAAGAAAGAGAGAGAGAGAGAGAGAAATAGTAGAAAGAGAGATAAAGAGAATGTATATATCGCTTACCGCGTATCTCAATGAAATAATGGAAATTATTACCATATTTGTTTCAATTATATCAAGTGCTTATTTTATGGTAAATATTTATAGAAATTACTAGCGTGTATATAATATTGTTTGTGCATATGTAAATTACATTTAATCGATCAGAACACACATCAAGTCAATATTCAACATTCAATATGCTATTCATAAAAGCTGATGTTTTCAATCGTGATAAAATACGCTTTATGCCAATTGGCGAAATTTTTGACACACACTATACGAATATTTGTTTTTCATCTGTCATGAGAGAGAGAGAGAGAGAGAAAGAAAAACAATGTTGGGTATTATTGTATATTTTAAAATGGCCATCATTGTTTCTTCGCGGGGGTAAAAATATTATGTACTATCAATTCGCGCTCGCATACGCTGCCGCTCGCACATCCTCCTGCTCGCAGTTTTCAATCGCGATGAAACATGCTTGATGCCGATTCGAGATTTTCGGAGCATCCGAATGTTTGATTTGTATCTGTCACGGGAGGAAAAAATAACATATTGTGTATATTTTATAACAGGAACGTTATATTGTTCCTTCCGCGAGAAGAAGAGAAATCGTGCGTGTTCAGTCTCCCATCGCTATACAGAGACTCATCCTCTGCAGTCGGTGGGCGCGGATTGCGACAATACAAAGTACCAGCGATCTCGACGAAGAAAGAAAGAGAGAGAGAGAGAGAGAGAGGCGGAGATATCAAGACCGTTCTCGACAAGTCATAATTTTTATGGCGGTATCGTCTTGCAGGCGCGAGCGACGTATGGAAGAAGAGCTCGCGGAAATCCCGCCGCGGGGGAGAGGTCCATGATGGAATTGGTAGAAAAATCGACGGAACACGCGCGACGCGCGCGCGATATTTAATCATTTATCCCGGCGGAGGACAGAGGTAGCGTCTGAAGCGTCATTTGTTTCGACAGATCTGGGACGACGAAC
>QVOB01026063.1:0-47505 GCA_014839585.1 Pseudomyrmex concolor
CATTAATTTGTCTTTAACATTGTAAATACTATTTGATAAATTAAGTTTACGATAGGTGCGGCTCATATACCGAAGTTACCCTATATAACGAAAGCTCGGTGCTTGTTGTTACATAGCGTTCTAATTGGCTGCTGCTAGTATTAGTACGACTTATATACACTTTCCTGGGCCAGCAGTAGCAGAGGCCAGAGCGATGTTGTGTTCCGAAACTCTGTCGGTGCTCTTTGTCATCCAAACACCCCGTCGTTACGGTCCCACACTCCGACAAACCCTCTTCGCTATGGTTTTAGTTTGAGATGAGATGTTCTCATAGTCCTGCTATACCTCCCTGCGTTGGTTTCTCCGGAGAAGTATCTAAGCCGCTGCGAGAAACGACCTCTATTTTCGCAAAACTCCTCCTACCGAGATCGTATCGATCATCGCGAAGTACAAAAATTTTACGCACTACATTCAAGTCACATTTTCAAACAATCAAAGTTTTTGAATAATTGTCAATTGCGTAAAGCTTTTGATTGTCACAATATCAAGAATTATCATGGAAAATTTTGATATAAAATATTTTTTTTTTTTTTTTGGAAAACAAACAGAGCGCGATTTATATTGCAAAATTATAATTTCACTTTTAACATATTGTACGCCGGTTCTGCCGTATAACAAGATTCTCGAATTATAATTTAACTCATTGGTGTACAGCGAGTTAAATAAGACATGAAAAGTTTTATTGTGTTATATATTTTACGTTTTTTTGTATCTACACACAAAAATACCAGAATTATCATAAAAATATAAATCTGGCGTGTGATATGCGCCATTTCGTTATATACTTCCCTTCCTTTATTTGTGCGGTGAAGCCTTCCCTATCTAGGTCAGTCCTAATCGCTTCTTAAACTTTCAGCCAATTTTAAACGCTAATTACCTGAGGAAGAAGAAGAAACGCAAGAAGGAAAAGGTAGAAAAACGTGATCTAAAAGTAAAACGTTTGAAAAAAAATGATAAGAGAATTTCCTGACGACATCGATCATCCAATTAAGAATTTATTCAACTTACATGTGGTTGATCGAAATCTTAGACTAATGACTTTCTCATGCATCGTGAATAGAATCAGGACGCTAAGTGTGTGATTCAAGAAAAATGTCACATTGTTACCGCTAACAGCAAGGCCACCCTTATTAATTTCGACACTTTGGTCTCTCCTTCTCCCTTCACTTTCTATCCCTTGTGTACAATTCCCCGGGCATTTCGTTTCTCTCGTTATCGACGGTGGTTCGGCTCGCCCGCTCCCCCATCTTCCTGTTCCATCTTCATCCTTCTGACCGTCCTTTGTGCTCCCCGCTGCGGACGAAGAAAGGAGCTGTAGGAGTCTAAGAGCGAGACGCCGCGAAAATACATCGGCGTTGTATATCTTCCTTGACCGTCCGGGGCATAACTCCGGGGATGAATCAGTGCTTCTTGGACCGCACCGGACCCACACTCTCGGAAACTGTCTTCCTACCTCTGTAGCCGCTCTGCTCCCCTTCTCTTTCCCTCTTCCTTCCTCACTCCCCTTCCCCTGTTGTCGGTCCGTTCGCCGCCTCCGCCTTCTCGGAGCCATCAGGGTAGAAGACCGGAGAGTAACCCTCTAGCTGAACCTTCATCAACGGATCTACCAACCCCACCTTTATCAAGAGCCCCTAGTTCTGCGAACCTCTTTCACCCGTCCCCGTGAGCGTCCCTCGTCCCATCCGCAGCTAGTTCGTCCTTTTTCCACTTTACCCGGCGCTCTTTCTCCATCGGCCATCTTCTCGGCTCTACCCTCGTAGTCTCTTTTGGTCCTTCCAGTTTCTCTCGTCGTTCTGTCCGCCCCTCCGTCAACCTTCCCCCTATCCCCCTACCGTTCCGCTCCACGATTCTAGATTAACGGAACCCTTGGCGCCGGGAAAAAGAAGCTAGGTCGGCTTACCTAGCGCAAAGGTGTCGCCGAGATGGCGAAATATAGGACGTGCCTTGATAAAAGTAGGGCGAATATCCGATTATTTTCGCCGAACGCAATTGAACCGTAAAAGTACTTCATTAATTTTCCCGCTCACACTCCCATTTATTAAGATTTTTTACAACTTTTTAATTACATGTTACGGAATCCAATAATCTTGAACTAGGATGATTTAATTATTTCCGATAATAAAATTAAATCTGTTTGAACAAATGTTTAATCGCTGTATGAGTAAAGCAGCTGAGAGAGAGAAAAGAGGGAGAGGGAGTAGGGGAGCGAGAAATTCGAATGTTAAAAATCCATTCGCGATGTAATCATTAAATTTACGGAATAATAAAATATTCGATTTACTGTTTTTGCGATGCACACGTATATACACACAACTGCACGTCGCCTGCTGTAATCGATTATTCTGCACAATGCCGTTCGCTGCAGCGTGGTATCCGAATTCACATGAAATTGCATTTCTCTCTCTCTCGGTCTCAGCATTACATTCGAATTCAAATTAAACTTTAATCACCTGCGATAAACGTAAGAAAAAGGCGCTCACAGTTATCTCGCGCCACTCATTTTTTTGCTCTTTTTTGAGATGTGAAGAATTCAAGGATTAACCGCGGATCGTTACAAATAAAATGTTGCGTAATAACGACAATTAGTCACAAATGAACGTGGTCTCACACAAGAATGACAGAGAAGAAAATAAAATAAACGACATTAAAATAGCGCTAGTGAACGGACAGAAGTGATCTATAGATTTTTCCACGTACTTATACGCAAGATTTGCGTACACTTGCGATTTGCCCAACTACTCCATAGCCATAGAATATATCTGCATTACTCATGTTACATACATGTACCAGATATTCATAATTTAGATGCAGGTGTTGTATATCATTTTCAGAAGACAGCGACACACACACAGTACGTCCTGTCTGTTCTATGTTTCGGTCTCCACTGTACGAGGGAGCAAAGGGAATTTTCAGCAGACCGCCGGATCGATTGGCACGAAATTGGAAAAGAATATTAGGTTTCTGATTGAAACGACTCTTCCGAAAATCTCGTCATCCCCCGGTTGCGTCGTTCGTGCTGTTGCGCTTTTGTCCGTAAGCGCGCGCGAAGAGGGGTTTCTCCGTTCTCTTCCCCCTCTCTCAGCATCGAGAAGCCCGATGCTCTCGGCCGCGTTGCCGATCCCGCGATTGTTTTAACGCTCCATTGAGAGCCGATTAATTACCACCCTGGTGAACTTTTAAATATTTACGAAAGTATCCGCGACCGAGCACCCAGGCTTGGCCCGATACACGCTCGACGACCGTCAATATTTGCGCGACCTGTACCGACGGTCGCGCCGGTGAAATATGAATGGTCGAAATTTTAAATAACATTGTGCAGTATCTGCGGCCGCGCGCGCGTACGTAACGCAAGCATCTATGCATCCGTGTACACGTGCGCACGTTAACGTATACATACATATACGCGGGCGAGAGAGAAGAGTTGCGTGACGCGGCACGACCCGCGCGAATATTTCCAAATAAATCCGCGCAACGACATGGCGTTGCCCGGCCGGGCCGCGACTGCGAATATTTAATGTTTGTGCGGACGAAAAATTCGTGGGTCTCGTGTTGCGCGAGCCGGAGCTTGCGAGCTATCGAAACGTAGGCAGCGAGACAGACGAGAGACGCGCGCGCGATCGCAATTACGAGATAAAATATTCGAATGGCGAACGACAGGATTATCGCGAAAGATCAAAATTACAAGACATCTATTCAGGTATCGTTAACATAATTATGTTGCGATTAAGCAAGCCTAGCGGTTTTTTCTTTCTTCGACCTGCGACACAAACAGATTCAATAATAGAAAGTTATTTCAGACACGAAAGTTATTTCAGTCTCGAAAAATTTCTGCATAATTCATTCACGGATTGGAACCGATATAATTGCGGTGAATTTATTCTTCAATATAGATACGTGAAAAAGTACGTCGCACCAATCGTCGAATTTTCATTGTAATTTTATTCTAACCTCACCATCAAAATCGGAATACATATATATACACGCACACACACATATATAAAATCTAAATTTAAATTTTAGTTCCAAACAACCATATGTAAAATACAGAGCTCGACAGGTTTCTATTTCCGTGCATGTGCTTTATGCGCACACAACTATAACGTCCATTTTAACAATTAAGTTGTGCCACTTCTGTCACAATTTCATATCCTATCCGTCATAATGTATAAATCATCGTTACGTGTGGTTTTAGTTATTTCGTCTTGACGCGTACATATATATATATATATATATATATATATATATATATATATATATGTACGTATGTATACATATGTGTGTATATACATGTTATAATGATCATTCCCGTTTCTTTTAATTAGTACATCAATGCAAGTTTGCAACGCGCAAAAGGATGGTTTTTTTTTTTTTTGCATTTATCAATCTAGAAATATTCATTAATGGGTATCAGAATACATATGAGCGAACGCCACTGGCGAACATGTGACGGTATGAACGATACAGATCGTCGCGGTGCCGAGCCAGGCCTGCATCGACTGTTCAACCAGCCGTAACCATATCTCAAAGTCCCTTTAGGGCGGCCTATGTCTCGGACAGAGCGAACGGGGGCCGATTCCGCATGGCGATGAATCGCTACCTGTGATTATCGGCGCGTAGCCGTGTTCCCGTGTAGCCGAGGCCTAATTCCGCACAGGTCCACAATCAGCCGGGAACGGCGATACGCAGAGTCCGCGTGTACACGTGCTGGTATCTCGTACCGGTGCACATGTGTGCGACGACGACGGTGATGACGGTGCGCCGTAGTACATAAGATACACGCGTACAAGAGCGAACCGAACTAGCGAAGACGTGACACGAAGATGTGTAACACACGCAAGCGCCACGTCGCTCGTGTGTAGTAGTCACTACCGTGAGCACTATACCCCGCGCATAAGTGTGTGCATGTGCGTATCCGTGTGTGAATGCGGTTTGTCGTGGCCGCGCGAACGCGCGCATATTGTGTGTGTGTGTGTGTGTATGTGTGTCCGTATCTAGCGCGGTGCCCACTGGCGTAGGTTGCGTCCATTTTGATACCATACCTCGGTCTATGTACCAGATGTATGTAAACGAGGTACATGGGGCACATAGGGAGCGTATGTACGAGCGAGCGCGCGCGGCTACGTACGTAGATAGGGTCGACCGGTAGAGTGGTTAGAGGGTTCGGCGGGATGGAGGTCGACGAGAGAGAGAGAGAGAGAGAGAGAGAGAACACGAGGGAAAGGGGAAAGGAGGAAAGGGCGGCGTAGGTCGGAGGTGGGTCGAGAGGGTAATATAGGGGGGAAGGTGGTGAACGTTCCGCAAGGGTGGGTAGAGGTGTGTGTGGTTGCTTTAGAGGTGCGTTGAACCCAACCAACGCAGGTAGGTTGACATCAGCGTGCCTTGTTCCATTGAAACGTGCAAAATCCATGCGGAATCCACCCCCACCCTGCCTTTCGGCCGTGTCACTCGCACTTCCACCCACGCGGCTCTGTCCTCTCCCCCTCTGCCTCCGTTTCCGCTCCCAATCCACTATAGGTGGTTTGGGTGGCGGATCTGGGTGGATGGAGTAGCGGTGGGTGGATTTTCGCGATGCGAGGCTGATTTCATGGTGGAGAGGAATACCCGGTGCGCATATCGTGTGATTCTCGATCTCTCTTTCTCTCTTTTCCTCTGTTATCCTTTGTTGCGCTCCGAATCGGCGGCGAAGTCTTGATGAAAAAAGGTCGGCTACGCGGTAGATGTGAAATCGACAAGGCCGGACCGCGCCGCCACAGAAAGCGGAGTGACCTTTCTCCTCTCAAAGAGATTGGTCGGAGAAATACCGCGACCTGTACAGTGCGTCGTATAACGTTACCACACGCGCGGGATGCATTAGGCTTGTTTCCGCAAAAGAAGGTGCTGATAACTATTTATGTCCGCCGCGTGTACGGACCCGCGCTACCTGTCCTTGCCTCCGTAAGGTTGTTGTTGTTTGGCGCCCATGCGCGCAGTTTGTCGCTCGTAGCTTTTTGCGGTAACAATCTCTGCGACCCTCGACCAGAAATGTTTTGCCATGCTCTGGCTTTGTCGCGTTCCATATATTGCGTAATAGTAAAACAGAATATTCTCAAAAGAACTAAAATTGCGCGATTGCTTTGACCGTTTGCAAAAATAATTCCGTAAATCTATCCGCGCAAGGTTCTTAGGAGTTAAGATGTGTTCTCGTATACAAGCGACATCTCAACTAACTTAAGGGAAAACTTAATTACACACGAGCTGTAACGTACGGTTGCTTCGTGCTTGCAGGTAGAGATTAAATATACAAAATTGTGAAAAGAACATTTGTTTGTCGTAAGTCATAGTTCATCAGTTTATCGTAATTCTGCGGAAATTTATTGAATTTTGTGAAAGATCATTCTTAATAAAACTAATCGCAATTTTAAAATTTTATTTAAACACAAAATTTACGTATAATTAATTCAATATTGTTATTTTATGAATATTTATATGCTCAAAAAAAAAGAAAATATTGTGAAACATTTTGGTTTTCTTGTATACTGACGACCATAGCAAAGATCAACGATCAATACTTTCGCACAACGCGTCTCCTAGGAAAATCCCGACTTAACTCGCATGTCTGCTATTATATCGATATCAACAGTCGATTCGTGTACCACTCATATGTGTCCGACTTTTCCCTCGGCGAACGGAAAATTGAGACACGCAAACTTTCGCCTTTCATCATCGCGCCGCGTTTTTCGTCCTTGTTTCTCTCCTATATGTGTAACACAGGATCATTGCAAATTCGAGCTATCTTATTCGCGGACAACTAACGTCTAGCAGAACTCACAAAATGCGAGACCATCTATTTTTCTATCGTCGAAAAGACGGTAGAAAATTTCGTTCTTTCTGTCACAATTTTCTACGCGTTTGTCGACTCGGTTTTTTATCATGTTTTTGTTTTTTCTGTTTGTGTATTTCAGGAAAAATTTTAGGCATTCGAAACGCATCTCGCGAACATCGGACAGAATTCGCAGAACGCAGGCCAGCTCGCCACGACGAAAGGCAGAAAATGTTGGCTCATTTTCCCATAATTCTCCGCGTTCGCGCTCTCCAGCGCGTTTGCCCGCTGGTTCCGCGTTCGCATCGGAGTGCGTAATTCAGCTGTACCTAACGCTGGTTAAGGGTGGCTCCGGGCGGTCGGTCGGTGGGTCGGTTAGTGGGTGGCGATGGTTGCGAGAGTGTAGGTAGGTAGGGGTGGACAGGCGTTGGGGTGGGTGTTGGAGTGAGGTGGTCGACGGGTTGGCTGGTCGCTAGTGCGGGGGTGGGTGAACGGGTGGGTGGATAGAGAACCCGGGGGGACGGTTGCCGACGAGGGTAGGTTGGAGGGAAGAGGTGGCTTGGTTGTTTGTGTGTCAGCCGCGTTGGGACCCTCTGCCCATCCTCCCCCATTCCTCGCTACCTCGACCACCACACCGACCCCGCCGCGCGCTCTTCCCGCTCAACTACCCTCGCAGAACGCTTCGCATAGGGATGTCTGCGAATGTGTTCGTGCGGTTTCGCATGTGTGCACGTATATACGCTTGTCAGTAGATATATACGTGCACATGTGCGTGCGTGTAGATGGGACGCGCGCTCGCAAACGCTTCTATATACATCGCGCCTATGTATTACACCTTACAAACATCACCTCCATATACTCGGGACTACCCTATGTGCCGGATATGTAGCTAATACATAGAGAATATTGTACCTCTCTCCCCCGCTTTCACTCTCTCTTCCTCCTCCTTTCCTCCCTGCCTCCCTCGCTCGCTCTCTTACTCACGGTCCCTTCTGACACACGCACAACGAGGGTCGGTACGATTTCCGCACGCGTGTGTATGCGAGCGTACTCAGAGAGACAAGCTGAGAGAGAAAGAGGGAGAAGATGGTGAAGAAAGAGAGAGAGAGAGAGAGAGAGAGAGATCGTTCTCTCTATCTTTGTCTTACATTGTCTCTGCAGGGTAACTTGGTAAGGTGGGGCTCCGCTAGCAGGTAGGGTCGTATACATGGAATACTCGCTTTACAGAGACAGGTATTCTCTGCGACATGCACACGGTATCGAGTACCAGTTGCGTAAGTACGGTGCGGAACAGACGTGGCACGAAGGGGGTGGTGAGTCGCGCATATGTTCACCTGAGCGCTTTGGCCGGACACGCGCGTTCCTACGCATGTAGGTTTTAGAAGATAATTGAGAACGTGTGAGACGTACACACACGGCGATCGATATGTTTTAAGTAAAATTTACGCATGTTAAAAATGAAATTTCATAATTACTTCATTAAAAAAAAAATTTAACCTAAACCTTTAAAAACTTTAAATCTTTAGACTACTTTAAATTAAAAATATTTATATGCATATTCTACATACATATATATATATATATCGTATATATTGTATTTTTCATGTACATTGTAGTTTTCAAATAAAATCTGTATTTTTATACGTAAATATTTTTATTTTATACATGTATATTTAATTCGCGTGTAGAAATTTCTGCAAAAACGGATATTTTTATTTTCGTTTCTTCTTCATGAAAAATGTATTAAGAACACGCTTGATCGGCTGTGCTAGGCCATGTTTTTGCACAGTCGAGAATATTAGATGTATTGACGCATCAATACTCTAAGCTAAGTACATGTTTAACGTTACAGCCAGTTGGATTAATTGTTCATTAATTGATCGCTAATTCCTTTCGCGCAGTAACATCGAAAGACCGTTGCAATACTGCAGCTATTCTGCATGGAATTAACGAATTGAAATTCGAAACAATATCTCATGAACAAGAGCGCAAATAATTTGAAAATATTATTTGTGTGCCGAATTATTTTCGGCGACAAAAAATCTAAAATTTTAGACTTATTAATAAATTATTCGAATAAATAGATGTAAATAGATGTAAGATATAATTAAGTTTAATCTCTCGAGTGCGCAATTGTGTAGAATAGTAGATATGTGTACATCACAATGTTTACATCATAAAATAAGAAAGCTTTTTTACTTATAAATGTAGAAGAATTTTGAGTCACAAATATAAATGACAACTCCGGGATAAGTCCAAATGTAAAAGAAAAATTTTGAATTTATCTTGCGATAAAGAACAAGTAAAGATACATAAAATAATGATGTAAAATAATGATGTATGTATTTCAAATGTGTATATATATTCATAATCGAGACATCACTCAGTCCGCAAACAAAATTATCTTTACGTACGGAACGAAGACACGACAAACGACGAAAAGAGGCACTAACCATCGAAATAAACGCCACTTGGGAGCGTTGGATGAGTTATATTTCTGTATAACGTTGCGTTTGCATACGTTACGGAGGATGTACTCGCTAAAATATTCGCGGACTAAGTTTCCGTGTTTACGGTAAACAGCTATCCACCTACGCATCCACACGCTGCTGCAAAAAAGAGAGCGAAAAATGAGAGAAGAGTGAAAAACAGAAGCCACCCATATATCGCATCGTGACTTATTTTATCAGTTACGTATTTCAGGTATCGTACAAAGAGCGAGAGCCGGAACGTCAACGGCAGAAGGAAGGTCGTGAACGAGGAACGAAAAGGAGACAGGACGGCGAGAAAGGAAGCAGAGAAGGTGGAATGGGGAATGTGAAGCGCGGGCGGAAGGTGGGTGCGTGGGAGAGCGAGGCAAGACACTCTTCCCTCTGAAAGGTGGAAGGCATTTCAGCCCGAGAGCACGTTGGCTCAGCTGTGTTTTCTGTTCGGGGGTGGTTGCGGCGTAGCAGGCAAGGCTGGTGCGCGCCGAGGGGATGGGTCGAAAGGGGGGTACAGAGTGTGGGTGGTTAGTAGTAGCGTAGTCGGGAGAGAGAGTGGGTGGCGGATGGGGTGGTTGGGTTAGGTGGATAGCTGGCAGGCAGGCAGGCACGCAAGGGTACGTCGAGCTACTGCTACGGGGTGGCGGGTAGATGGGTAGCTAGAGAGCGAGTGGGCGAGGGAACGGTAAAAGGGGCAGAGGGAGAGAGGATCGGGCGAGGGTGGCGGGTTGCTGGCTGCTTTGAACTAAGCCGGGCTGGAGGTGGAGTACACTCGGTGGTTGGCGAAGGGCAAAAGGGGACAGGAGAGGTTGGATGGTTGGTTGGCACAGGGGCAGAAGGGCGGCCGGAGGCAAGGGGACTGCAAGGGGAAAGGGTGAGTAGGGTGGTTGAACATCGGGGTCCGCTCGTGGTGTAGGACGGCAAAGGTAGGGTGGATATGGGGTGGTAGTCCTGGACACCGCAGCCAACCTAACTACAACGTGGCTACTATCCACTGTTCTAAATAATTCCGTGGTACGATTGCTGCGGGCTTCGGTTGCCTCCTGCCCGGTAAATCCGAGATCCGCGTATGCGTGCGAGGGTTCGAGAAGAGAACGACGAGGGGTAGAATGATAAAGAAAAAAAAATCGCGAAGAAGAAGGAAAAATATAAAAACACGCGCGTGGCGAAACTCCGGCGACGAAACGGTTTTTAACTATTGGGATCTACAGAGTTCGCGCGGATTACTCGATACGGCAGCGTAGCGCCACCTCGACGGCGGCGTCGAGCGGGCGTAGGAAGTGTACTTTGCATCAGCAAGCGCGTGAGAAGAATGATGAGAGAGTTTGCAAGGCTTAATCTTTTTAATGTCGAAACTTGCTGAGCTATCGTTAGATATCTTGAAATTATTAAAGCAATTCAACATCAGAACTTTCTTTTGATAATAAAACTTATTATGCATTGACAAAGATATCTGATTTTAAGAATAGAGTACACTTTTGAAATTTTTTTATCGTTAGATATATACATGCATTCATTACAAATTAATGCTTAACAATTATATTTGAACAAATAATATAAATGTGTTATGATTAATTTGTGTACTTTATTTACCACTCTCTTACAATTATCAAACTACCAAAAAAAATCTAATATACATAAAAAATAGCAATAATCTCTCTAATTCATAAAACTTTGAATTACGAATAATTTTTCTGTTGTTGTCAGGCGCGATCGCATTATGTTGATTGTCGAGAAATCATAATGGAAGTAATAGCAACATCCAGACGTACACAAAGTAAAGTCGACATGCTCTTCGCGAAAATCCTCGGAAAACCTATTGACCTGCGACGCGCGCGCAAAGTCCTTTGAGTGCGGCGCGAAAGAAAAATCCGACCAGCGAGTTTATATATATATAGTAGATGCGCGTGGTGTATCTCGGCGTAATAAACGAATCGTAGAGGACTATTATGCGCGTACACAAAGCCGCCATGGGTGCACTCGTATGTGCACAAAGAATAGAACAAACGATTTCGCCAACTTTACACGGCCGCACACGTACAACCGTTCTGTCATATATGTATATATGTATGTATGTGTATGTGTGTGTGGGTGTATGTATGTATGTTCCGAGTGCGAAGTTACTGCAGCAGCAGGGATGGCCGGGTAACGTATGTAACATTCGCAAGCGGAGTTTGCGCACGTGTGTATGTGTGTATGTGTGTCTCTTATTCCAACCACTACGAGGTATGTACGGCTGCAGACAGCCTCGGTCCAGAGGATATTTCGCAGAAGGGTCGTCGTTGGTCCAGGTCGAATCCTGAGGCTTGCTCGTTCTCTCAACCTTCCGGATCCCTCAGCGCCTTTTCCTCCCTCCGTCTTTCCTCCCGTCCCTTTCTCGGTTGGGGTCGAAGACGAAGGCTTCTCCTTTGCTCCACCTTCACAGAGAACGACCCTGCAACTCGAATGAGACCCTCCCTGTTCCCGTTTATCCTGGTTCCCGTCTCAGGCGAGAGGTAAGACCCTATTCCAAACGCGTACAAGGGGCGACGAAGAAGCTTCGTTGCCCGGGAAAATCCCTCGAAATAAGATGTTCTTAATTCACCAGCAACGTTATTTAACGTGCAAGAACAAATTATAGTACGCAGTCAATCGAAATAATCGCCACATGTAATTTTTACTTACACACAGAATCGATATATTTATATTGATTAAAAAATTTTCAACTAGATCGAATCAATATCAACCTAAAATACTTAAAAGGATCGAAAAATATAGCTAGTATAATGTATTCGGCGTTATTATAAAATTATTTCTTACTGTACAATTTTTAGAAGAGACGTTTTGCATTTTTAGCACTTTACTACTTCGAGAATTCTATGATTCTACTCAACTAGTGCAGAAATAGATCGCCAAGCTGGCAATCAATACGACGTCAGCCGCGACGGCACTGAATGGACCAGGATACGCTAGGATGAAGGTAGAACGACGAAGTAGGGCGGGCTCCGGAAATTTAATGATATCCTCCCGAAAGGTTCGTAGCCATCGCTATCTTCGTAGTCCGGGTATCTTCCGCCAACAATTTCTTCTCGCAAAGCTCTCCCTCGCTTTTGCCGTCAGTTTCCACCGGAGGCGGAAAGTACCTATCTTCAAGTCTGCAAGTCCAAATACTCACTCACTAACCATCTTACGACGCCTACCAATCTTGCACGTTGCCGTGTCGACGTGTGTGTGTGTGTGTGTGCGCGCGCGCTCGTGTCGAGAGCTTCTACTTATATAATAGCGTATAGTCGCGAGTATACTTCCACTAACCTTCTATTAGGATCTCGTGCCTCCCAGCGCGTCTTTGTACAACAACGTGCTTTTACTTTTGTGGAAGGTGTAGCGCGCGCGATTCGCAGTTTTCCTATGCAATGGGACATGTAATTCACAAATATCGCTTTCCATCACACTCGCTGCGAACGTTTCTCTCACTGGACGCGCAATAACTCCAAAAGGCAATAATTCAAAACTTCTTTTTTCGAGTGACAGAAAAAGCTCTTTTTCAGGGCTGTCAAGCTTCTCTGAAAAATTCAATTACTTTGCAACATTGCGTGTGTTGTAAACGCACTTTCAAGATATACACGAATATGTTATATCGTATCTAGTTCGGAAGTGGTATATTTATGATTTTTTTTTTTAACGAAAATATCTAACCAAAATTTAGAACTCGTTGGTGTTTTATTACAAGATGTAGAAATGATAACTTTCTTTATGTATCTTCGAGATTACATTGTTTTTTGCATGCAAATTTCATTTTTCTCTGAAAGAAGATAATTCCTATATATTATAAATCTATTCAATACACATACTTCTGTATGTAACGAGTAGGTTGCAACGCTTGCCAACAAAACGCCTCGATGCTCCGCCTGGCTTTTTATTAATTTCTTCATTATTAAGTACTTGAAGGTGTACATCACGAAGGACCGTGTTATTATAACCACCCACGTATGGCGTGCGATATACACATTAGCCAACACTCTCTTTTTCTCTCTTTCTCTCTCTCTCTCTCTCTCTCTCTCTTTCTCTCTCTCTTTTATAAAAGAACGTACGTTGGTGCACGTACACGGCTTCGCGTACACACGTGAAATATCTTCGCAGTGCCGCGCCGCTCTCGGCCGGATTAAAAAGGGCGCGCGCTTTGTCGCGTAAATTGGGTCATCGCAATTCAACTTTTCGATCTTAATCGAATTGTTGGCGCGAGCGAGAATGGACCCGCTGGGAGAGCTCGCGATAGCTAATACGCTCACGTATACGTGACACGAAATAAGATTATAATTAATATGTCGTGTATCTGTTGCATGTAAAATCGATATAACTAGTGTCCTTCTGTGAGCTCCAAGCTTGATCTAGTACTCGACTCGAGGATAACGAGAGAATAATTTTAAGACTCTTCATAATGTTTCTAAACACAATACAATAAATAAATTTGCAATTGAAGAATAGAGATTTTTGCAGTACTAAATAAAATAAAATATGACAGCATCAATAAAGTTTGCTCTCATTAAATTTTCAATTAAATGATGTTATTTAAATATGTTTAAAAAGAATAAAATATGCCGTAAGAATAATGTGCTTACTCGAAACTGACACGCAGACACAATAACACGCGTTGTGTAACGCTTGGATAACGGAAGAGGACAGGCGCGAAGAGCGACTTTCGTGTCATCATCTCGTGTCGATCTTTCGATTCGGTGATGACACGTTGTTCTTCGGAAGCAGAACCTTTAAAACCTTTCAACACCACAATACAACAACGGCCGCGAGCGATACATATGCATTCAGCTTCCGCTCTGATCGTTGCATATAATCCGGCAAAGTTCACGGGGTCGTCTCGTCCGCGGTAGCGGCAACGACAAAGCGAGCGGTCCGGAAAATATGAGCACCGCTGAGTTCGCCATGTTGGCTACTATGGCGTTGGTTGAGCTCGGGACGAAGCTGTTTCCGGTACTGGAGGGCACAGAGTCGGTATACCTATGTACTATATAGATCTATAGTATATATACTATATATACTATATATATACTATATATAGTATATATACACGAGCAAGTACACACACACTATGGCTTAGAGGCCTTCACCTCCCGTTCAACCCACCTCAAACATCCCCCTATTCACCCTTCATACCACTCCCGTGCTACGGGGGCTGTTAGAGGATTGCGCGGGTTGGAGAACTCGAAGAGAGATAGAGAGCGGGGATGAGAGAGCAGGAGAGAAAGAGAGAGGTAAAATGGCCGCTCCCTACCTGACGATGGTTCACGAACCTGCTGTCTCTACCTTTCCTTTCCTCTCTCTTTCTCACTCCTTCGTTTACCCGCGAGTCAACTTCCGCTCGGATACCTTCAAGGACATCGGCTGGGGCGATGAGACCAGATAAGGTCGGAGAGTGTGGTCGACAGCATCGAGAACTCGGTGCTACACTGTACAGTCGATACTCTGACAACCGGGCCTTTAAGAATCCGAAACATCCGGCGAAAACTTTTCACCCAATGTGGACAGCGAAGTATTAACCTTTAGAAGGTTGGAAGACATTATATACTCTTTCCTAGACGGCGTTTTGCTGTGAAGATAGTAACCTGGAATGTCTTTTCTTGGAATAGAATATTTGAAAAAATTCTTCTCAATATTAGAATAATATTATTTGTTATGTATTTTTGAATAATATTGTTATGTATTTTCGAATTAAATAAAAAATTTTGTTTGTTTTAATTCAATTTTTATTTTTAAGAATTTCTCTAATTACATTATATTATTCATTCGTTGATATAAGGAATGTATTGTTATCCGTCAGTTAAATTCTCTTTTACATATAATCTTATATGTAAAATTTACGACTAGTCAGGTTTTTAAACATCTGTATGTAATATACTTCTAATTCCTATTATCTCATAAGAAGGGTTGTTGAATTTTTAGTGACTGCGTTCTAAAAATATTCTTTTAGACTGGAATAAATTTCTAATTTTCTTCATTTTTTTTTCTCGCAGCGAATGAGAAGAGGATCAGTAACACGAAGAGGTTCGAAATTGAAGTAGGGACAAGAAGGATCGGTGGGATCCGCGGTGTGTATGTTTCGGTTCTCTAATTTCCATAAGGACCGATTGGTGCTATCTGATGAATGGCGACCGTGCGCCTCGTGGTAATTAGGTATTCGGCGGTATCGAGAGAGATCCTATCGGCGAGGGATTCTCTCTCTTCCTCGTTATCTCTTCTCTCTCTCTCTCTCTCTTTCTCTCTTGATAGAGCGCTAAACAATTATGAATCCGGCACGAGAATAGGCGGTCTACTCGCTTTTGTCATTTTCTCTTTCTTCATTCACCTCTCTCCTCCACGGGATACAGAGATGTTAAATAACCAATAATTGAGCGGCGCTCTTAAAATCTTCATTACACGCCGACGCTCTAATAAAATCGTCCACGCACTAATTTCCCGGCCCTCATCTCGATTTACCCTATTTTCGCTCAAGGGGTGTCTTTCTCCTTCTTTTCTCTCTTCTTCACTATTTCACTTCCTCTTTCTTTTCTTTCTCCTTCTCTCTATCTCTTTCTCTTTCTTTCTCCAGTTACAGTAACGCTTTACAAGCGCGGCAACCAGGCACATGGAAGAACGGGATAAAAAAGAGGGTTGGCAGGCTGAAGAGTGCCACGGGGCGGCATCGCTGAACGAGACAATCATGTTATCATATTATTTATCCACAGCATCGTGAGTTGATATACATGTTATCGCGTGATTTTTTTATGACAAAGACCGCGATTAAAGCGCCGACCATGCGGCTTACCGTCTGTTAACGCGCCGGTAAATAATTGCATCGCCGACCCTTCATTGATCCACGTAAATTGAAAGTAGCGCATTGTTATTTGTTTTTTTTTCTTTTTTTTTATTGATAGCAGACAAAGAAAATTCAATTGTTGATCTATTTTAAAAACTCTTGCGCATTTGAGATTGTTTTTTTAAATAAATACTAACAATAAATATTATAAAGTTTATCTTTTGCATCATTTTATATATTTCTGCTTTAGTGAATACGAAAAACGTCTCTTCAAACAAAAGAAGAAAGAAATTTTAACATGAGCCTAATGAGACACATTCTCGTGAAGCAGAAGTATTGTTTTCGCAGGTTTCTAAGGTCTGTCAGATTTTTTCCAGCTGCCTTTTCTGGTGCCGGTAAGTGGACGCCGCCAAAGCTTCGTCATTGTTTCCGAGTCACGTGTGTGATCCGTGCGGATGCACCTTTCCTCCGGTTCGTATACTCGACTCGTTAGCCGAGCTACCTGCTAGTTAAATAATTAACATTTTGGTTAGAGTGTACTCCCTCTCCCTTTGTTTCTGTTTCCCTTCGTGCGAGAGAGAACCTTTCTGATTCTCTCTCTCTCGCGCTCGCTCTAGCGCTCTTTCTCTCTCTCTCTCTTTCTTCTTCCTTGTCTTCTTATCTTGTCGGTCTCGCTAACGTGCCTCGTCTCTTTCTCCTTGTCGCTCTCGCAACCTCCCCCTTGTCGCATTTCTCGGCTGGCAGACATACAGATACGTTAAGTTCGCCGATGTGCGGTCCCGTAATACGAGCCCCAGTTAGTCCACCACGCTGTCCACTGCACCTCGCTCTAAACCCACCATCCTTCCCCTTTGTTCATGTGGCCATCTCCACCTCTCTCTCCCTTTCTCTATCTCTATCTTTTCCGCTCTCTGTGTACGCGCCCTAGCACGTTGCACTCTCGGAGGCTTCGAGCGCTACAGTCCGCACCCTCCACGGTGTGCATATTGCACGGTGCACTGTAACTATGCCCGCAGTCCTGAAATATACAGCCCACTAGAAACGCGTACTGCATGCGTGTGCTAGTCGCGAACATGTGGGTGTATCTATCTGTGTGCGCACGTGGATACGTGTATACGTGAAAGCGGCACACCACACGACAAAAGAGCGAACGGGAAACGGAGGCAGGAGAGATAAAGACAGACACAAGAGAGAAAGAGAAACGAGAGAGTAGGACAGAGAATGAAAAGAGAAGAGGTTAGTTCCCCATAGCTATATACCCCTCTTTCGCTCGTCACCGCGTTGAAAGGTTGTACAAGAGACGCTCTCGTGCGTATGTGTGCGTGCTATTTCACGCGCGCGCGCACTCGTGGGCGCGCACGAGGATGTACCATCTAGGCGCACTGCACCGCCATGTATGGCCGCTGTATCGCGTTAATGTACGTAGTAATGCATTATTAAATAATGTCCGGCCGTATACGTACGCTGCTGGTCGCGACGCATCGACGAGCGAAGAACATTCACCTCGCTCTCTCTTGCGCGAGTCTAGGCCGTGCGAACGAGCGAGCGAACGGGCCGGGCGATCGAACGGGCTTTCGATCTGCGTCTGTGCAACTGCTGGCCGAGTTCAGGGTTCGCGCCGCTCTACCGAAGAATGATCGATTTTTCCGTCTACCGCTTCTATTACCGCAACACCGTAACCGACTGCGAGATGCGGTCGTGAGGAATAGTTATTCATAGTAAACAATCACAATGTGTATATATGAACATAAAAACATTACTTATTGCAACCGTTTGGAGCAATTTTGCTGCGATATTAAAGCTGAGCAAACTATATTGAATATATTACCCACGTGATTTATTATTGAATGCTTTATTTTAGTTTATTTACATGTATATTTATAAAACTTTCTTTATAATAATAAAATAAATTCAAATTATCTAATTATATGATTATACGCGAGTATGTGTTTATTTTATATATATATATATATATATTAAAAAATATATATTTTCAGATATATAGATATAAGAGTGCACTGTGAGCTATTTATTTTATAAGTAGCATACCTATGCTTTTTAACATTGTAAACGATCATTGAAGAAAAGAATCTTAATAATTTTCAGAGTGAATCTAAATTGCTTGTAAAAGTATCATACTTTAAAACAATACTCTTCTATTTTAGCAGCAATAAAGATGTTATAAAGTTTGTTGATTATTACACATAAAAGTCGTACGACAAGATGTGACGTATTGCGATTTATCGACGCGCCGATTAGTCGTTTCTACGATGCCGTGTACTCTGTTCTACTGGTACTATCATTTATCAAGTCGCTCATCCCGATTCTGTTGGGTCGCACCAGCATGCATTAGGAGCGATTGGCAGTTTACGTTAACGGATTTCAGGGAAATCTCCACCGGTTGGAAACCTTTCCGGCGAGATCT
Source organism: Pseudomyrmex concolor (assembly GCA_014839585.1). NCBI lineage: Eukaryota > Metazoa > Arthropoda > Insecta > Hymenoptera > Formicidae > Pseudomyrmex > Pseudomyrmex concolor. Next base: position 18,534 of record QVOB01026063.1, read on the forward strand.
TCCCGTACATTATCGTTCAGAGCGGTGTCTATCGCGGCTCGAGTAGGCGAATCTCGGTCGTCGTAGATTCGTGGCTGATTTAATCTTCAAACAATTCGAATCGCGACGAGGTTTCGGGTCCATCGGTTTGTTTGTCCAGCCACGGTTGTTTGCACCCTTCGCTACCTCTTCGTCCGTCCGTTCCTTCTTTGCCACGATAGCTCCACTCCCACGTTGTTCTCCTCGGCTGCTCTTACCCCTCGCCCCGACGCTCCGCTTCCGCCTCACGAAGCACATGCCTACAGCAACTTAGGAGTCGCCAGTGAGTCTGGACCCTAACAAGAAACTTACCCTTCCGCCCAAGCGTCCCTCCGCGCGCGGCGCCTCGACGTTGCTCCACCGTTCCTGCTGGGAGAAGGAGGTTGATAGTAACAGGGTATGGAGAATGCGGGAAGAGAGCGGGTGCGCGGGAGAAAGCGAGCGGGGATACACGTTGGTTGGATGGAAGCCGGGATACGAGTTTCGGTCTACGAAGGGTGGAGATCGGAATTGTGGGGGACTTGGTGGTGTCCAGGGTGGCAGCCACGATGGCATTACCTAAGGGTCTGCTGCCGGGAAGGAAAGCGGAGGAAAATAGAAGAGAGAGAGAGAGAGAGAGAGAGAGAGAGAGGGAGGGAGAAAGACACACACAAAGATGAGTCGAGAGAAAGAGCGGCCGACAAAAAGAGACGCCGGCAGAAAGAGAAACGCAGGCGAGGGAGAAAGACGAGCGGATCGGAAGGAGAGGATCTTTGCAAAAAGACATTGGAGGACAAAAGGGTATAAGACCGACCGGACGGTCGACTCGGGTTCGAACAAACGAACAAAGGAAACGTTTAATCCCAACGTGTTACTAAGAGAAACCTCCGCTCGGTCATCTAGCATTGTAGTTGGTTGATCCTATTGTCCTTGTTTCTTACATCCTGGAAATTAGTCATGTAGTGCGAGGCGCCAACAGTGGAATTTAGTGCCAGCGCTGTCTTAAAAGCTGTGTTTACAAAAATTCATCGAAATAAAATCGCACAACGTATGGCGCAACTACGCGAACGATCAATCATTTTATTTTACACATTTATGAAATTAATCATAAGGACAAATCGTCAATGGACGATCACGTGCCGCGCAGGTTGAATAATTTCCACGTCATGGATAATCGTCTGGAATGTGCGTAACGCTTGGATGAACAATCTGTCCAAATAAAATTTGAGATAAACTATGGCAAAAGCAAATTGAATAAAAAGTTCGATTTTTTATAATTATATTAACAAAAAATTTCTCAATATATATATGTATACGACATGAGAACAACTCTTAATATTAAATTTTAAAGGAGTATTTTATGTTAGTTAGCGAAAAATACATAAGATAAAAAGAGAATTGTTCTTGATTATAAAAGTACAAAATTTTTACGTTTAATGAATCGCAGATAAAAAAATAAAACTAATTTTTGCTTCATTACTTTTTGCATTTTTTTCAATCACTCAGGTCCGTTTCTATGCTGAAATACCTGACCTATTAGCATACTGACAATAAGTATTCTCGACAACGAATCAGTACTGCCGAGAGTACAGGTTACTTTCTGTGCGTCAGAATAATATATATTCAGTTTCTCTTTCAAATGTTTTTCTTTTCTAAAACCTTCGCATATAACATTTTTATCTATAAACCAAATTCTTTTACACTAGACTAATTGAGATTTAATAAAACATGAATATCTATGTTAATGCATTGCTTGTGCTAGAATTAAATATAAAAATCATTTTATTCTCTAATTTGTTATGCAATAATTTTTGCAAAACATTTTAGCAGAGAACATACTGAGAATATACTGAACGATAGTTTTTCATATAAATATTAATTCCGACGTGTGTCGCTTTATTTTCGGTTAATCCGACGGTTCCATAAAGCGGCGTCATAAAATTTTATTGATTCTCAGAGTGGCGACAAAAATCATGGCCAAACTCTCTCTCTGAAAGATAACTGTCTACCTTCATCCGACGACGGTGTGACACTCCCCTTCGTCGTTGCTCTCCTACCCCTTCGTGGAAGGTTTTTTGCTTCGGGCGATTCGAAGAGATGGTCAGGGGTAGAAGAGAACGGAGACGAAAAAAGAAAAAGAGAGAGAGAGAGAGAAAGAGAGTAAAACTGAAAGAGGACAGAACAGGAACCCAACCTAAGAGACTCGATCCGAGGAGAGAGCGCTGCAAAGCTAGTGGAGAGAATAAGGGCGGCCTGGGGAGTCGACGGGGTGGCAGGAGATGAAATGGGAGTAAAGATACGAAAGGAGGACTCAGCTAGGATCCACGGGGACCACCTAAGGTATAAAGGACGACGCGGGCGCGAGGGAGCGCGTTCGGTCTTTCCACCCCTATATTTGTCCCCCTCTGAGCGTCTCCCCCGCTGTCCTATACATATATATATATATATATATATAGATAGTAGGTATATGTATATATATGTTACACTGTGGAGGTTCAATGTACGTGTGTATAGACACGTGTGTGTGTGTGTGTGTGTGTGTACACATGTACCTTGCTATAGGGTCTATATAAGTTCGTCGCACTATATAGAGATAAATGTATATATACAGGTGCACAAACGCGCGTGTGTATGTATGTATCGCAAACACGTATATTGCATTGTATTAAATCCGTTAACGTACAGCGGCTTATCTCTCTACGGGAGATAGAAAATTTTCCGCGAAGAGCTCTCGTAAAATTTTCCATTTCGCTCACGTGTAACGCAAAGTCCGCACTGCGAAATTTACACCTTGACTGTAATCTCCGTTTCCTCCAGTCCCGTTAGCTTCTAAATTGCTCCTGGATCGTAATTATAATCGTTTCTTTCCCTTTCGCGCAATCGTGCCAAGATCGCTGTTTCGATGCTTGTCTGTGCGTGATTCTACACGCAACGCACGGCATAAAACGCCATGATAAATCAAGTGACAGTTCCAGCTCGATGTCACTGTTTCTCTAGAACTTGGCGAGGGAGTTGTACAGGTCGCGTAAAAAGGATGCCTAGTTTGGGTGGGAAAAGGCACGGCGGCAGGAAGAAAGACGGGAGCGGAGGAGGAAAGAGAAGGAAGAAGAAGAAGAAGAAAACAGAAGAAACGGCTGGGGGCACTGGCAGAGACTAAGGAACGCTAGTGTTAGCTAAGACGACATTGGCTGCTACGAAGCGAAATGGGAGAGAAGAACTACACCCGAGAACATATCCCTGCTTGAAAAGTTCTTCACGCCACTTTCCGCCTCTATTGTGATTTATGCGCGCGATGAGGATGGCTATACTACGGATTTTAGACTCCGACGATCCTCTGGAAACTCGACGGGGGATAGTTGCGCGATTGTCCTTAACGAGATCACAAAAAGATTTATAGGTGGTTCATACTAAGCGAGACCCAGTGCGAAGAACGTCGCGAAAAGATTCTGAGATTCGCACGACAGACGCTTTACCTGCTCCACTATTAACCTTTTGCTTTTCATCTGTCAACTATTCAATTTGACAAATAGTTTATTTTCCCGTCGTTTCGGACGACGACTATGAAGATTCAAGATTTTTTTTCTCTTTGCGTCTTTTCTCTGCCTTGCGATGAAAATCGTTATTCGTGCCGGAGCGACGAATGCACCGTTCGGGCATATATTAAATAAGAGAATAATTTAATTTCCTCCGTTACCGCGGATTTCGCGCTAGATTGACGGCAGATTGATTTACGTTAAGTGCAGCGTGCAACTTTAAAGCGCGCTGCCGGTCTGCCCCGTAGCCGGGGTATATAAAAGGGTCTAAATCTGGTCGATCTGTTTTCGGTGATATTTTTCACGTCGCCTCGATCCGCCGCCGGACGCACGCGATGAATATATCACTTAAGTGGAGGGCGAAACAAATATCCGGTCCCGTGTCAAGAGTTATATTTACTGGAACACGACGAGCGGCGAAACGATCAAAGTAATAGATACGCGAAAACGCGTTACAGATTTTCACTGACGCTTCAGACAATCGAATATTTGATACACACTGAAAAAAAAAAGTAAAAAAAAGTTTTGTTGAGATAACCAAACTTTGGTAATCTCAACCATAACTTTGGTTCCCACAACACTTTATTTCATTCGATTTATCAAAGTTTGGTTATCTCAACAAAACTTTTTTTTCAGTGCAAATATCCTTTTCTGGATTTATCACGTTTTTCTAAACTAAACCGAAATTATTATTTCGGTAATCTACGTTCTCAATGCACATTCGCAGCTCATTGTCATACAGATTCAATCAATATCGACATATATGTATTTTAGATGTTCACACACATTTGCAATTCTATAATTATCGCATCTCAAAATTATAAATTTCTGCTTGTGTCTTAAATTAGAAAATTATTCACATAACGATAAAAAAAAATCGATCAAAAATCATAAAAACATCATGTTTGGTCACCGCCAATGGCAGATTTCAATTCATTAATCACATACATAGCGTTAATATTCCATTTTCATGGCAATCGGCGTTAACACAGTTCGCATTCAAATCCGTTTCAATCGATCTGGTTCTATTTCGGGGCCGCATCGCAAGATTGACCTCATCCTATAGTTAGCCTACGGTTACCGAGGTGATGGTACAGTTCTCAGAGGTTTTCATTTGTAAAATGTAGCCGCGAAAGAGTGCGCAAACTTCATTTATTTAATTAAATTCAGACAACAATGTTGCTAGCCGAACTATCGATCTAAGCAACGATGAAATAAGTAGCACACGCTGGTGTCGTTGCTCAACGTGATACAGTCACAAAATCAGATTCATCTTGTGCGAATTTAAAATGCAAAATTCTGTGCGTCGTACTCTCGATTTATTAAAGTTTACAGAAAATAACTAGAACTAGAAGTTTTCCTTTTTATACTATTATTTACGGATCATCTTAGAATACGTTTTATTTAGTACGTAAGATACACGCAAAGGATGCAAGGTGTGTTCACAGCGAACGAAAACTCAGACAGATGTGAAAGGAACTGTGGACGAGTAGAGATAGGGAGGAGAGACGGGGAAGGGTCGGAATGACCGCCGAAAGTCACAACTCGGAGCGTTCTCTCGCGGGGGTCGCGTAGACGGTGGATGGTCAGTGGTCGCGGGCGACGTTCCATACAGTCGCGAGCGGGAAGGTAGAGATGGACGAAAGCCCTCGCAGAGAAATTAATATCGCCCAGCGGCGGCGCTCACCTCTCCACACATACACACACATATAGATGCACGTACACACGTGCGTATAAGCGCATAGCGCACGACACACGTGCACATACGTACGTATATAGCAACGCGATACATACAGCGCTTCGCGGATACGTTCCTCTCTCGGCCGTGTCCTTCTATCTCCTCCTCACCGAAGCCCCCTCACTGCTCTCTCGATTCAACCCCAAAGGACTCCCTTACTCTCCGACATAGGGAATGGCGAAGAGAGGCGAGCGGGAAGAGCGGAAGGGCACAGTGCGGCGAGCGGGAGCGGTGGAAGCAAGGGGGAAGAGGCTGAAGGGTGGCATGGAGTGTGAGTCGAGGTAGCAGAGAGAAGTTGGGTTTCATCTCGAGGGCTCGGGGAACGGAGGAAGCGAGGGAGAGTGCGGCAGGATAGAGGGTGAGACTTCGTAATATAGGATGGCTTGTGCGCGCTGGAACGGGTCTCACAGCGCGCTTGCCGTCTCCCTCCGATTTTCCTCTGTTGCCTCTTCCCCGCCTCCCTCTCTCCTTTCTCCCGAGTCTGCTTTTCCTCACGCTCTCTCATCCTCTCGGTTCTCTACGAGTCTCTCTTCCACTCCGAGTCTCTTCTTTCTTCTCTCTACGGTTCCACCTTTCTCCTGCTTTCTCTCCTCTCACGGCCCTCAACCCTCTTTCTCGTTCTCCCCGACACGTACACGTAGATACGGAGAGCCGTGAGATATATACACGTGCACACGTGCTCACGTACATACGGCTCCAAGGTTTTTGCTCGTGGCGGCCAATACTCTCCGACAACGAGAACGACCCCTTCTCATGCGAGATGAAAGGGGGAGGAGTGCGGACGGCGGAAGAGATACGATTTTACCCAGCTGCCATGGCCGAGACATTTTTTCCCTATCTAGGGATAACCTCGAAACTGGAGTAGCCCTGCCTGGTCGTGAGAGCTCCGAAGGAAAGAGAGACTCAGCCTCGGATAGAACGAGAGTCCCCTCTTTCCCTCCCACGCATCCCGCACCCGTCCATCCTCTACCCTTTTTTGCTGAAAGTCGAAGGATCCTCCCGGCTCTTACGTGACTTATTCCCGTAGAAAATAACGTGCCGGTTTCTTTCCTCGTCGCTCTCTACACCGCAGGTAAAATATAATCGGTTGGCAAAACTCTCACTCGAACATAACGAATCTGAACAAACATCGCGAATAAAAAATTATTTCTATGTACTTTTGTCGCTGATCGAGATATTGTCGACAAAGACTGCTATTGAACATGTCAAAAAATTAAATTTTTCAAGTTTAAAAAAACTTGTTTCCCGATTCAAATTTTTTGATGCGGTTTATTTCTAACCGTTTTAATTTGCGACAATGATTTTGTGAGTTCCTTTACTTTTGTTGACATTATGTCCTATATCTTGAATAAAAACGTAAGGCGGAAAAGAATGTAAATAAAATTTTCGGCTTAAAATAACACCAGAAAGTAAGATACCTCGAATTTCTTGTTAAGCACTAATCGCGTTATCTTATCGCTCGATTCAAAGAAACTTTCTAACAAGAGAGAACCTTTAGTTGTTTATCCATAAAGCATATATGTGTGACATGTGTAAGAAACATGTGTACGAAACATATTCTCTGTTGTAATAAATATTTTACATTCTTTCAAGAGTGTACATTCTTTCAAGATTTTAGAATTGAGAAAATAATTAAATAATAATTATATTAAATAATTTGCAATGTAAAATTTTTGTAAAATTTATATAATTCTCTCTTAAATTCTCGATATAACCTAAATATTAAATGTAACATTACTTTCTAACACAATTAAGTAATTTTTTTAATTGTTTTAAATATGATTTGCGTGTACATATATGTAATTGTTTTTCTTTAATTAGTTTTATTTTCTGCATTAACATATCCACTTAACATATCCACTAAAACATGCATAATGAAATTTTTGCTGCTAGCCGTGAATACCATCTTATCTGCGCGAGCTATAACTGTCTTTCGCTCCTCCTTTACGCACCTTGTTCCATCTGCATGCGAAGAAGCAACGGCGGGAGAGAGCGAGGTATGTTAACGGACGCGGTAATGCATTATGCTACATTCGTATAATAAGGTATGATAACGTAACTTACATTACCGGACGTCGCTCGCACTAACGATAATTGAAGCGTCGAGAAACGCGGGAGGCGAGATTTTTCTCTTAGCTCGGCCTAACACACATACTAGCACGTATAAAATTAAATCTGATAGTGATGTACGTTGCGAGAGAGAGAGAGAGAGAGAAAGAGAGCGAGAGCGAGAGCGAGAGAGAGACATATACATATATACAATACGGTCCCTCTAAGAGAAATTCCGATTTAATTTCCATACTCTGGTGCAAAAACTTATCCGTCTTTGAGATGATCGCAGACGTAAACAACGATCTATCAATTTTTAACATTGTACGCATTCTGTCATCTTCTCCGGATTTAATAACGTTAACTAAGAAACACAAAAATATTTCCTCGCTACACTGTCTAGATATGTATAATAATGGATGTATTTCTCTCTGTGCGCGTGTTTATATTAATCATTCCATATAACTTTAGATATTTTATTACAATATCACATAAGAAAAACACACATTTGTGTTTTTAACATCTTTACATTTGTATATCTATTTATATATCTTTACATTTATTATATCTTTCTTTATATATCTATTTAATGTTATTTATCAATTTATTAACACTTAAAGAGAATTATCTAATAGAATTATATCACAATTTTTCTTTAGAATCTTCTTATCGCGTCGTTATTTCTGTTTTTCGCGGTTTTTAGAGAACAATAATTTTTCGTGACTCTTCAACTGTTTTTATTTTTTTTCCCTAAACCGTGGAAAACAGAAATAACGACAAGCGAAAAGCTCTTACGAAGTTGAAATGACATTCTAGTAGAAGAAAGTGACTGAAAACTGATACGATAATTCTCTTCGATTTTATTTTATCTGTTTTAAGAAGACATAATTTTTCGGTTCTGTTATTCTATCCTGTTTTACAAAGATACTCCTAGTTTATTTTTAGTAGTTTATTTTTGGGAAAGGAAATACTCGTCAAAGATACCTGTTCCGCTATCTTAGCTCTTTTCGAAGACCCTCGGTATCGAATGTAGCGCGAAGTATTGGATACTTCTCATGGAAGTAAAGTGCGCTTATCTGAGACGCAACAACAATCAAGCTCAAGTCATTCAGGAAAAATATTATTATCTGGAATTTTTTTAATATTTATAACATATTGCATATGCGTTAAAAGTAGAAATCCGAACATATGTACAATATGTAAATCAATAAGCATGATAATGTTAAATCGACTTTATATAAAAATATGGTTTTGAAAATATATAATTACTAGTTTTAAAAAAATATATAATTACTAGTCGGTTTTACATTATTTGATAACTAATTTTTGAACCCGACGAAAGACATACACAAGCGAAATTTGTGCGAAAAGAAATAATATTTTGCGAGTATCTCTTAGGATCGGGAGTCCAAAAGCACCGTCGGGATGAAGATAATTAACAATTAGCGCGGCAGCGGAAATATCACTGCCGTGAAAATTTCCGTGAGTCTCTCTATCGCGACGTGGTATTTCGCCGGGCGGCGAAACTTCCGCCTCTCCATTTTCGCCACCGAACGTACAATTACGAGAAACCGCGCGCGTTTGAGCAACATCGTAACGAGACTCGGCATAAATTCTACTACACGGACGGGGCGTTTTCGCAAAGTTGCGCCGCGACGCTCGTTCCGCGCTGCGGCGGTGGCTTTCCAGCGGAAACTTTTCGCCGCGGAAACGCGATGCATTATAAAACAGCGCCAGCGAGAACCCTTTGCTTTCGCGGCGAGATCCCACGGTAAATGGCACTGCGCTACTGTTCGCAGCAAACGCGTGATAATCGTGCAACCAGTGAAATGTTTCCGTGCAAATATCGTGGTTGTTTTAGTTTCGTTGACATATTCGTCGACCGTAAGTGCAACGTCAATGTGTGGCCATATCAAAAGTTTTTATAAACATTCGAGATATATCCGGCGATTACAAAATTTTATCAAAACCTAAAATAAATTTCCGTGTAACAGATTTACATATAAAAACAGCGAGAATTGCACGTAAATAATTATTATTAATAAAAAAAAGATAAGTTGTTGTAAGTAAAACAATAAACTCAATAAAAATCGTTTTATCGATTCTGATGAAACTTCGAGTATTACTTTCATATCAAAAGTAGGATTGAAAGAAACTTGCCACATTAAAGGTGCAAAAGCACAGGACGCATAAATTTTTGCAACTATTTTAAGATTTCAGGGCGAGTTTATACGGCAGTTAGAGCGTCGCGCGAAACGCGTCCGATGGTCATCCCCTTTATTTCTCGTTGTAGTTTCTCTCTTTCTCCGTCTCTTTCTCTCGTTTTTTCTTCTCTCTTTTTATTTCATCCGCCCCCACCGTCCTCCGTACACGTATAAACCCAAGCGGGCGCATAAATTGTCGCTGTTACTCGCGCCACGCTCTCTTAAACACCGGTTTACCAACGGATGCATGAGAAAAAATGTCGGTCAATGAGAGCAGTGGGATTAGTGTTTGTGTGGTCAGAAAAAACCTTTCGCACCAATTTTGACGAAAAGTTTGCAAAACCGATTGATTCTTCACTTTTTGAGTTTGTTTAATTCTATTATAATATGAAAGAAAGAGAGAAATTTGTATATATATATTTATGTATCTATTTGATAATTTATATGTTCTTATCAGTATTGTTTTTCTATCAAAGTAGAAAAAAATAATAAGCTCGATATGTACGATCGACTTACAGAGACAATATGCAATTCTCACGTAATATCAAACGAGTCGTTGCAATTGCAACGTGATATACCATAACATCTATTTACACTGTAAGCCAATATTCGCGCGAGTACCATACGATTAATCGATACGACCAAATTTCCCGTAGTTATCATAGTTATTTTTCTCGCACGTAAGTAAAAATGAATCACGATTCTACTACGAGGGGAGAAGGCTGTTTTTCCTAGTGGTCGGTTCTCGCGCCACAGATTTCACACTAATAGTCACGTATCCGATTAACCGATTCGCTAATTAAACCTTTAGTGGTACTGTCGGCCAGCCGCAGCGCTCGAAGATACGTACGCGCCTCCAGCTTCCATATATGGTATACGCACGGTATGTGTAGGGAGAGGACGAAACGGAGGATCAACGTACATCCAGGCTAAGAGAGGAACAATGAAGCGATGCTGAGACGCATTTCATCAACAATCCTGAAACATAAAATTAATATTACGAATATTTATTCTTGTGGGTGTATTTCTCAATACTACAAATAAATATTTAGAAAAAAAAATAACATTTTTTCTAACATTTTAGTTTAACACATACATCTATTTTTTTAATTTCAAATTATTTCTTTATGGATTCTAATTTTCTAAATTTATATTTCGAAAAAAATAATGTTGATGCTTTTGCGCAAACAAGAAATCGTTGTCACGCGGATTATGTGAATTTTAAATTAAATATATATGCAATATATATATAGAAATTTAATATTTTTATATATTGTAGTTTTAATATATACATATATATATATATATATGTACACATGCGGTTCTCTGTAGATCTGTAATCGATAACAGAAAGCCTGTAACGAGACGAGAGAGGATCGAGATGGATATACGAATATAGATATTGGGCCTGTGGTCGTCGTATTGGCGCGGCTCGTCATGTCACGCGCGCGCGTGTGTATGTTGCGAGGCCACGTGTCTGTGACGGGAAGCTGGCTGAGATGGTCTGCGGTTATTTCGGTGATTGGTTTTATCGCGTTGGCAACGAGGGTGCGCGAACTGCTTCTGCACGCGCGCGACTCTTCTCCATCTCCGTCCTTTCTCTCTGTCCTCTTCGTTCTCTTCGGTATCCGATTCGCGTGCATACGAATTTGCCAGATATTAGCCCGACAGGTTGTTCTTTCGAAAACGGAATTGGAACGTTACCCTTTCGCGGATGTCGATGGCTCTCTTTCGTGTACATCCCGCGGAGTAAGAATTCGTGAGAAAACTGAAAAATTAAATGTAACAACTCAATTTACTTTTCCACAAAAACTTTTGAGCAAGAATTGACTTCACATGGTTGAGAAATGTAATTTTCTCTCATCGTTTCGAGATTTATTTTCCGAAAGTTTTCAAAAAGTGGGTTAGATTCCTCTCGAAACCTTCAATCGGCACCGTTCTTGCTTTAGAAAGTCCCGCTATATCTTACAGCTGTTATCCTAGATACATTCTTAGTTAACGAGGACGCGTCATATTGCGGACAAACATTTGCATCGACGAGAAGAATCATATGTTCCGCGATATCTTGGTATCGCAATCGTACGAACAAGAAGAGAACATGTCGATGTACTGCTATACGTATTAATCCGTGTATATTGATGACACAAATGCTCAGTCTCGCGTATATTTTTGTTCATAATTTTGGAAAATAAGAATAATCTCACTGCGCGAAAGAACAAATTATTAATTTTTGCGATATTGAAGCGCGAACGGTAGATTAGTATGCAATGCATCTGGGGACGTCGTGATCAACGTTGTTGAATCTTCGCGTCCTTAATCGAAGGATCGACATATTACAGGTGTTACGCCTTCGAAGGATTAATGGACGGCACCACTAAAGGGATTTCGCGAGCGTTCACACTGAAACACCCTATACGTGCGCGCTTACGACGGTCCGGGGGAATGCGTTCCCTGGTAAATCCGGAGAACGGTGCTGCGTGTATACGGGTTCTATAGGATCGCATCTAGTCGCGCGCGCGTGTGCACGTATAGAGGAGGGTCATACGTGAATGCACGGTCGTGAGGTAGAGATCCTGTGGGTGGATCTTGCCGCTGTGGTAATACTAAAATATATATACGTACATGTAATATGTATGTGCATATTGAGTTGCGTATGTACGCGTTATACGTGGTGTCGAGAAAGAACAGCACTCGATCAATTAAGAGAGTTAGAAACAAAATAATTTTCTGTGAGAGAGAAGAAAAAGAGAAAAGAGAGAGTGAGTGAGTGAGTGAGTGAGTGAGTGAGTGAATGAGTGAGTGGCTGTATTATAATTCTGTGCTCAAAATTCTAAAACATCTCATTTCCGCCCACTGTTCCGCAAACATTGAATATAACATTTTCAAACTAAGAAATTGGACCAAATTTTCGCCATAGAATTAGTATTTCGCGTCTACGGCGATTTTCGGGCATTAGCGTTTCCTCCTCGGCTTGGTCGGGAGAAGCGTCGTAAACGACGTGAATTATAGAAGAGTCCTATGGATTTTCTAGGGGGACGGCCGCGAGTGACGCAAGTTCGATGTCCTGAGTTAGTCCGCTTGCGAAAAGGGTCGATCTATTCGCGCACTACCCGCCTCTCGGCTATTTCAATATTGCCTCGCGGGTTATGAGCCCGTGAAAAAGCGCGGTGGATAATTTCAGCCGTTAGCTACACGCTTTTAGAGAGAATCCTTAATTATTTGTGAAAATCGCACAACAGTCATTTTTAGATGTTATTTTTCGCGATGTTTCCAAGTATTGGAGTTGTTACGCGAATACCAATTGCCCAAAAGAAATCGCAAAAACTAAAAATTATATTCTTCTGATATAGGTAAAAAAAAAAAAAAAAAAAAAAAAAAATTAAGCATTAATGAGTTAGCATGATCGCGCTTTTAGCAATATACAGCATGCACCGAGCTCGATGGACGTGTAACACATTCTACCATCGTGCTTTGACTATCCAAATTACGAGATATTAATTATAGAGCTAACGCGACGGACAACACCGACGTCACGCAGCGCGGGAGCGCGAGTGCGATATCGCAAAACCCGCGTAAATAATTCATGTCGGCGCACGATCGAACCGAACGCGAAACCGATCACCCGTGGACCTCTCCCAGTCATTGGTCGCGCAGCGTAATACAAACAGGCGTTGCGATGATCGCAGGCTTCTACCCCGCGGAATCACCGGATCCAGATCTATCCGGCTCTCATGAATAGCAGGCGCGCGCTGATTCGCCCGCCGCCTAATTGGGAACAACGGGAACAACAAGCGTGTTGCCATTTATACGCGGCGTCATCGATGCGCGAAACTATCGTTGTACACGTAGCACTCTCCTTTCGAACCGGAAAAAGAAGAGTTTTTTTTCGATTTTCCCTCTTTAGTTTCCCGATTTTCGTTGGATCGAAACTTGAACTTACAGTAACGTGGATATTGCAAAAATAATCGAAAATACAGATTAATAATTTTTATTTTCACAGCCGTAACACGTGTCTAATAAAACTGTCTAGTTCAATAACAGCTTTATTGAGCACACAGTTATATCTGAAGTTAAGTAAAAATAATATCTTTGAATACAGAAATAGAAAACGTAACGGTAATTCAAAAGGCGAGGCAACAGCATCATCTGCTGATATTTAGTCTTACCAACTTGTGACTAATAATCGCAATTACATTAAAAAAAACACAACAACAAGAAATATAAAAATTTTGTAACGTAAAATTATTATCTCTTGTATTACATAAATATAATACAAGAACTCGCGCGTTTGCGCGTGAGCAAGAATTTACGGTTTCTTGCACAGTAAAAACCTTTAAACTTCCAGGGCACGTTCGAGGTAAACGGAGAAACGGATAAGATGGTCACGATAGGGTACGTCACACAACGCGACAAAACCGCATCTCTCAGGACGAGTAATGAATCCGACGATGCATCAAATTGCCCCTTACGTCAAATCCCCCGTTAGATCGGATACTCGCTCACGAACTCCGGCGAAAGTTCGCACCTCCTCGGGGATGCTTTCGCGAGGAGTTTCGCCGTTTACGGAAGGACTTTGCGACATGCGCGGCTCATCCACTCGTTAGATACCTACGTATATATCCCGGCCAATCGTACACCGAGTATTAATTAGGCGAGAGCCCCCTTACACTCGTAACCCGACCGGTCTTCGGCTCCTCCGACGTTTATGGCGCGAAATTTCGGAAAATGGCACGTTTCGAAACTGTGCACGTGCAATGTTCAAGAAATACATGTCGTTTCAAATCTTAGACTAAATATGATCTTTCGAAATTAACGTCAAGAGAGCGAAACAAAATATTTGCTTGCAAAATTTGTAAAGCAGAACTCGTAATGAACGCTTATGCAACTTTCGCAAACAAATTGTTTCCAGTATATATATTAATGTAATAAGCCAGCTAAAAATTAAGTCCCAGGAACGAGAGAAAACGCAGGCAGGTATTTATCTTTTGTGCTTGCGAATCTTTTGTATTTGCGACAGTCATTAATTAACTCTCCGTGTAACCATGCCGTGCATTATTAGCCGTCATTTTGCGCTGCAATACGCTTTCGCATATTAATGCGCGCGGTACAACGATCGTTTCGCGAACACGCTATTGAACGGTGTTTTCGAAATCATTCTTGTCCCCCCTCGTTCCTCCTTGCCTCATACATATTTGAATACGAACGAAAGGGGTTTTACCGAATGCACTCGATACATGTGTCGCTTGTCCGAATTTATGAGCCAAAATTTACTCACAAAAAGTTTAAAATATATATTCCACCGTTTCTTTTCGAATATCTAAAATTTCGTAACTTCAAACGTATTGCTCTCAAAATGACAGTATTATATTATTCATACAACCTCATAACGTGTCTTCATTTCGATAAAAACGTTCTTTTAGACAAAATTATACAAGATCGCTAATTATATAAATATTTTTATCGCGGTTATCAGAAATATCATAATGATTATTCTTAAATGATACTATTGAAAGAAACCTATTACTCGGTCACACGAAGATGACTACGACGACGACGACAACAACAACGACGACGATGATGACGAAGAAGAAGAAGACGAAGCGCGGGCCAACTTTACGTTCTTACACGCGCGACGGCAACAGAGTGACGGCGATGTGAGGCCACCTCGTGTGTATTAGCGCTGGGGAATGCATTAGAGGTGAAGAGGCGAGAGAGCATCGCATCTCTCGCGCGGTGCACCGAGTAGGCGGCAACGTGGCCACCATGTGTGATGGCAAGAGGAGAGAGTTGAAGTTTCTTTCTCGGTTCTTTGCGCCGGTATACACGTATACCATATACTCCGCGCCTCGCGGTCGATGTACATCGCGATACATAAGGGCCCGGGGAATGCCGTGCCGAGACGAGGCACTCTTCCCTCGCTTTCTCTCTCACTCTTTTTCTCTCTCGCTTTCTTTCCTCTGGAAACCTCGCACCTGGAAAACTTCGCCGCGACGATGGTTCTCCTCCGGTCTTCTCACACTATGAGCTCATATATGCACGATTGTGAGTTCCATGGAGGTGTCATGAGAACGAAAACAACGGTGTTTTCTTCTTCCGCAATTACGCGAAACTAATAATAAAAGCAACGAATCCTGATTGTGCAATAAACGATCTTTCTTTACGTACACATCTCTCTCGTAAACTTAACTTCATTCAAGTGCGTGTTTTACAACACAATCTCGATTGCACTTTATTACACAGTGCAATCGTATTAGCGGATTGTATTGCTTGTACATCTATGTATATATTTACGAATGACGCACACACATATGGTCGAGAATGAAACCATATGGAATTTCCGATGATCTGCTTCTTCAGTTCAGTGGACGACGGTTTACAGAAAACTTCGATCACGCACGTGTATATGGTTATTCTATGTTGCAAGTTAAGGGTAATGGATAGGGATTTACGAAGTTTGTGTCCTATGACTCCATAAGATACTTTGCGAATATACATCGAGAAGAGTCTATTTGATATTATCGATTAATCGCCACGTGGAGTTTGTCGCGGTAACGAGCAGAATCCGCGCGATCGAAAAAAAAAACGTCGTCCTACAAAGAAACATCATTAAGCGATCGGGCGTGCGTAAGACGAAATATGAACGCGTCTGCGAAAATACTTGATAACGCTGGAACAGCAATTCTTCATTCTCCCTTATCACGAGCGCCGGTCGAGCAAGAGGAATATCTTGTTGCCGATATTTTCTCGTCGTGCGTAACTCGAGCAGCTTGATCTCACCGTGCGTAATCTGCAGATTACGCACCTTCTTCAGGGCGGGCGAGCCTCAACCGGTTATTCAGCGAGTTTCGTTTTTGAATTGAAAAAAGTGCAATTACGCTTTCTTTACGTGCTTCTACATATCGATTTCTTGCAATAATTTTGGCGTGTTTTTAGTCGCGCAAAAAATACTTTATACAAAAAAAGAACAGTTCTCACAAGCTATAATAATGTTTATTCGATTTAGAATCTTGTTTTATTGTTTATTAACAGCTAGAATCCAGTGATATGTAATCGCGCGAGTGTGAAGAGAAATTAAATTATTAATCTTGAGCCCGATCACATAGAGTAGTTTTTCGCGGCGGTTCTCTTCCTTCTCCCTTCCCCTCGCCCGCTTCCCGTCCGAGTCATAAAATCAGTTCCTGCAGCCGATTCGCGCGCTCACTTTTCAGGCTGTGCGACCGCGTAATGAGATTATCTGATTATAGCGCGCGTCTTAACGGTACATGCTTACCTTGGCGCGTAATATGTTTAGTCGGCGTTATACGTACGTGTGTGTACCGGTATATCCCGTTACAAATATTATCGACAAGCGCGAACTTACCGGGATCGATGAGAAGTGAGGTATCGAGACTACCGGATTACGCGATGCGGAGTTTCGCAGATATCGCCATGTGTTTTCACGCGCCACGCCGTTTATGTGCGCGATGTGCCGCCACGCCGCGACTGCCACTCAGTTATTCGCGAAGACATCGAATTATTCACCGTCAATCCGCGCGTAACGTGAAGCATGAATGCACCGCAAACAGTATATTCACGATGTGCGGCCGGCGGGTCATTTGTGCAAACATACGGCTATGTACACTGCGAAGTCATTTTTTTTTTTTTTTTTCTACACAAAGGTGGTCACATTCGTGGAAGATAAGGTGTGTAATTTTAAACCGATTAAGACTCTTCGTTTGCGCCGAATACCATTCGGTGAATACTTCCATTATACTGAAAAAATTCTGTTCAATTAAACTGTGTGCAGTATTAAGGCCGTGGCACACACGAATACATAGCGGTAAATCACGTGTTAGCATTTTCGAATGTAAGCTACATTCGAGAAAATTTTGATCTGTGATTGATTGCTTATTGTTAAAGTTTTTTTTTTGTGTGCCACGATCTTCAGACGCATTGAAAGAAAAAAAAAAGCGGGTTCCGACGAAACAAAATGGTCATATAACTTTGTACAAAAATAACAGGCAGTATGCATTTTATCTTTTGAAATAAACCAACATCCGTTCTAAAATAGACCCCATGCGGAATGATCTGTGTACGGGTGGTAGTTGAGAATCACTAGCTCTTGAGAAAGGCGACTCTCAGGTGCACGTTGAAGCGAGATAGAGCGATAGACTCAGGAACGAACGAGTGGAGCGAGGCGAAGGTTTAAGTACGATGAGCGGCAAAGCAAGAAGGACAGAAGAGGGCTGTGCGAGAAAGAAAGGAGCGGGAACGACCGGGAGGAAGGAATGAGAAAAGGTTAAGGGAGAGGTAAAGCAGGAATGATGGGAAGAGGGTAAAAGGAGACGAAGGGAGAAACCCCCCGTTGCGCCCACACTGGACTTGAATTTTTTGTCAGGGTGTGCGGGTATACGAGAAGGACAGGGAAAGGGAAGACAGGAGAAGCGAGGGCGAACGAGTCGCGGTAGGGTATATGAACGAGACGAGGGCGACTGCTGGTGAAGAACGATAGCAACGGCAAGAGAGAGTGAAGGGGAAAGGAGAAAAACCGGCAGGCAAGCAGGCAGGCAGCCAGGGGCTGCTCTAGGGAATGAGAAACATAGATCGGAGGAGAGAACGGACTGAAAGAGAGAGAAAGAGAACCAAGAAAAGAGAGAGAGAAAGAGATGGAGGGTTAGGGTGAAGGTAGCGAGAAGGCGATGTGGGAGGCCGAGGAGAAAGCGGCTGCTAGGGGGAGAGGTAAAAAGGGTCTTGCCACGAGGGAGAGAGCGGGCGGCTCGACTAGAAAGATCCATAGGGGTGCCGTAGTGAAGGCATCCTCAGGCTTCACAAACCAAGAGTGTCTAATGCCGGTGGACTTTGTTCACGTCCTTGTTACCGAGCACATGCTTGCACGCAGGTAGAGAGATAGTTCGTTTTGTCAGCGGGAAACCTTCACGCTTCGTTATTAACTAAGAAAATAAAATTTTTTTCCGCAATGAAGCAATCTCTTGTCGAGAGAAAAAAAAATAAATCGATGAAAAACAAAAACATCAAGATTGAGCTGATGTGACGCAATTTATAATCAAACGGATATACATTGTCGTTTATTCTATTTGAAAACAGAAAAGATAAACGTAATTTCCCGCAGCACGGAAAGCTTTCGCGATAAGTTGGTATGAGAATTATTTCTCGTTTCACGCAAGAATCTTTATGGAATTCTTGATAACGTCTAGGGTGATCGCAGTAATAACGGGATGACATCTCTCAAAAAAGTGAGACACGGATCATCATCGTGTACGATTGAATCAGAAAGATCGCACGCGCACTTTCGCCGGAAAGTTTTAAGCTTTTTTACGCTTCTTGTGTCTCGAAGTTTCCTACTCCCGTCGAAGCAAACTGTTGCTTAGATCGTTATCGCGTACCGCCGCGCGATAAGGGGGTAAACGCTCGCCCCATCGACGTGAAGGAATTAGAAATAATCCCCTTAGGGTCTATTGGGGAGAAAAGCTCGTGCTCCTTTTCTTTCTACGTTTTCGACTTTTCAATGACAAACACCGATGACTACCTTTGTAGGCAACGCGAAGATGATGGGCATACGCATGTGTCTGTGTATTCATTCACTTATTCGTTCATTCATATATTTACGATGTATTCGTATTCCGGTGTAACACTTCGCGTAGCATTGTTGAAAACGTTATTAATTTCAACGAGCTCGCGCTTTATCGCGACTGAAGTATCTTTCGTTTTACGCAGAAGAGAACAAAGGAGAAAGAGAGAAAAAACAGAGTTCGCGCACAGAAAATGATATAAATAAAGAACAGAGAGCCAACCAATAAAAAGATCGTCTTTTTGAAAGAAGTCGAGCGGACAGGTGGAACTCCGAAGACGTCTGTGTGCGGGGTATAACCGTCATAAAGTCAGGAGAAAAAGTACTTTATGACGTTAGCCCGATAACTTGGCCTTAAGTCGAATCTTTCTAGTTTTGGCCTTCATTGTATTGCGCTTTCTCTCTCTCTCTCTCTCTCTGTCTCTTCTTTTTTCTCTCTATATGCGATAATTATAACATATTATGTCAATAAAACAATTAATACAGAACATAATTAGAGTAAAGACATTCATGAAATTAATTAAAATATTGAGTTAATTTAAAAATTGTAATCGTTTTTTCTAAAATCTTTTTACACATTGTCGAAACTAATGCATTTTGCCTACTAATGAAAAAGTCAAATCATGCTTTACTGCTATTGTAGCTTTAACAAAATGTTGCAAACATACTAATTTACCAATTTACTAATTAACTAAATATTTCTGATGAAATCAATGATTTCTCTGCGCTTATCTTTCTTTCAGAAAGCACAAATTTTTCGCAGCTTCTGCTCGTACTTGACCCGATGCAGCGGTGCGATTGACTAACGCTTAGATTTGCGACAAAGAGAAATCGCGATCTCGTTGAGAAATTACCGAAGTTTTTTCGAGATTGCGCGAATCACCGTAAAGTGCGAATATTTTGTTAGTCGACGGAAGACGCGCGCGTATACGTGCACACACGCGTGATTGAAAATGTGTAACTCGACTTTCAGTTACAAAGTTACTCGCAGATATATTTCTGCACACGTTCGTTCTTCTTTTGAGAATCAAAGGTTTAGCGATATATATTCATCAGGCGAATTATACGTATCAGGCAAATGCTCCGTAATTAGAGAAAGACGATAACGAACTGGCGTGTCTGAAAATCGGAGCTTCGCTCCGAATTATAATTATTGAACTTGACGCGTCCTGGACGTTGATAAACGGACTATTAATCCGAACTGATAGCACGACGATCGGTTAATAACATCGAAGATTGATACAAGCGCGAGAAGAAAAAAACACTTGCCTCAAAATAAAGATAAAAAGCGAGAAGAACTGTATGTCTGAAATTCGATCCGAATATCGTTGTACTTATTATCATATTATTGCACTTCAAATATTCGTCTCGATTGAACATCCCGCGAAAATATTTTAATTAACGAATGTTAATCATCCACGTGTATAATCTACGTGACGATGATGCACAGATCGTTTTTTCTTTTTTTATATAATTCAAAATGATGTCGAACAACAACAAGGTAGCCGATAATTTTTATCACTTGGAGTACGCAGATTACGTGCAAAAGTATAGATATTAACAGTCCGATGGACTACTGTTATTTACGCGTAGATCGTCGACACTGGTATTAAGGCAAACCAGTGGTAGCATGACGACGAGCTAATAATACGGAAGACTTAAACGGAAAGAGAAAGAGAGAGAGAAGCTTCTCTTAAAAATGTATACATCAGGCAAGCAAACCCGTCCGACGTGCTCTTTCGTACAGGTCGTATGCGCAGGCAAGGCAAGACATACGGGCAGGCAAGAAGATACGTACTCTCGTCGAAGGTGCCGTGGCAAGTAGCACGGCAAAGCCACGACGGCATTACGTATCGCCGGTAGTGGCACACTGGCGCGACAGTACGGTGCAAAGGACGGAGTCCGACAAGAGAGGAGGAGAAGACGAGTAATAGAAAGAGACGTATGGAAGCGAGAACAAGGAAGATAAAAAGAGAGAGATACGCACACCGAGAGTGATATAGGTAGAGCGCAACACACTCAAATAGACGAAGGCCGAACGAAGAGAGAGAGAAAAAGAGAGAGAGAGAGGGAGAGGGCGATAAAGACCGTAGATACCGTACGTCCACGTAGCAGCGCGCACATGTACGTTGAGGAGCAAAGCGGCAGGCACATACCCTTCTAAGCACAAGCCTAACACACCCGTGTGGAAGCCCCTTCGGCCGATGAGCGCTGGGCACCCCTTGGCCCCTCGCTCTACGTTGTACTATACGCCGCCCCTCCCCTCTGCTCTCGCCCTCATCGTCCGGAAAGGTCCCTGCCGCCCGTTTCCTCACCCCTACCCCGTGCTGCCGGATGCCCGACAGCGGCCCCTTACGCCCCTTTGAATCCCTCTCCCCCGCTTTCCCTCTGCCCGCCGAGTTACTCGTCCAGCGGCTCCCTCGATGTTCTGACGGTGACAGACCCTACCTTACCGCCGCCGCTACCGCACCGAACCGAGTGGAGAGGGTCGAGGGTCGAGGGGGGAACCGACGAGGGCGTCGGGAACGAGAGAAGCAGAAACAAGAGGAAGCGAGATGGGCAAGAGAGATGGAAAGAGAACGGTCATAGCACGAACGGGGGGATACGAGGGACCGAGGGGGCTTGACGCGCTCGAAGAGGGCCGCTGGGGAGTGAGAGCGGTGCGGGTCGTCGAAGGACTAGGGCGAGGGGATTCTGCGGGAGAGCGGGAGGAACCGTCGGAAGGTGGGTAGAGGCGCGAGAGGAGAGAGGGTGACGGCGAGTGAGAGAGTGGGGTATGGGTGAAGCGCGGTAGAAAGGTATGAGGCTCTCCGCTGTGTGGTGCTGGGGTGAGGCAGAGAGGACACCAGAGAGGGGTGCGGAGAGCCATAAAGGCGGCGGCGCAGAGCTGAGAGGAAGGGAGGAGGTCGTCGTCGCGTCGCCACTCGTGTCAGTTCGCTGAGAGCGCTCGTGATGCGAGGACGTTCTATGAAGCTGTTAGCGAGCGCGAAGCTCTCTCACTTTTCGCTGTAAACGAGACTGAGAACGAGCGTGTACGCAGCCAGCAATTGCACGCACAGCCCATTTTCCTGATTGACGATTACTCGGGAAGCAGACGCGGGAGCAGTGACACGGCGAGTGTGTTCTCGCTTGATTTTTTTCGATCGAGCGTCACTCGACACTCAGGCGCCAGTTTGCACGCGGTTATAACGTGGAGAATCGAAGGTGTGAGTCCGTTTCACATTGTCGTGAGACATCATCAATTCGATTCGGAAGATTTTTTTTTTCTTCAACGGAACTGGAGAAGAGAGAAGTACTCAATGAAAGTGTTTACGCGGAACGCGATTCGACGAGCCAGCTGATCGCAATACCGTTTCACCGGCTTGATGAGAACTTTGTGAGGCTACCTTGTGCGTGTTTATCGCGTTGCAACGACACGGTACAAAGGAAGAAGAAAGACAATAGAGCTGACAAGAGTTTTCGACAAAGACAGAAGATAATGTATGTACGCGCGTTTTAGAAGAGATAAAAAATAAAAGAACAGCAAATTTTTCGATTTGGTGTCGAGATATTTTCTCGATTGTTGTTGCGCGCGGAAGGTTGTTTTAATTTCGCGCGGGCATCAACACCTGCTGCAGCGGTAACTGCGTTGAGGGTTTTATCGCGGAACTTTCGTGGCGCCGTCGTGTGCCGCGCGCGTGTGTGTGTATATGTGTGTGTGTATATATGTACGCGGGGTGAGAGCTTAAAGTTCGCGAGAGCGCAAGGTGGGACAGAGTGCGACCGCGCGCGCGCGTGCGGCATAAAGTAGAGAGACAGAGAGAGGGACAGAAACACGATACCTCGAGAAAGTTTACTTGTGCCGGTCGCTCCGGAGTACACCTCGTTTCCTACATTCTGGAGTAAGATTTGTTTCACGTTCTAGACGAAGATTGTCATAGACGAAAGCGAAAAAAAAAGACAAAAAAAGAAACTACAGGAACACAAGAAACAAGAGAGGACTTTGTCGCTACGCCGTTGTCATCCTACGTTTTCCCCTTCTCCCCTTCCCTACCCCCGCGCTTTTGTGTCCCTTGTGATCGTCACCGTACGGCGGGTGGTCGCAGGCAGTCTATGGCTCGTCAGTAAAAGCGAAAAAAAAAAAAGAAGATCGAAGGACGTAGAGATAGTTAGAGACCGAGGCAAACAGCGGTAGAGCGAGTCAGATATTTTCCCGCTTCGAGAAGGGGGGCAGAGAGAGCACCCCGACGAACTGAATATGTCTGCCAAGCGAAAGGCCACTGCCGTCATGCAGCACCACAAGGTGAGTACGCGCAGCGCACACATACACACAAATACATACATACACATACATGCATTCATATGTTATATTATACATATATATACTTAACTCATGCTTCGCCACGTGATATATCAGTACTTTTTCTCAATGCTGTTTCGAGACGAGATCCAAACTTACCTGCCGAATTTGAAAATAAAAAAAAAATGTTTATTCAAACTTTCTAGTTGAGAGGAACTTCAAATTTTCAATGTAATGAATGTTGTGTATAGGACAGGTCCTATACACGCCAAGGTCAGCGTTTTCCGCACGACACTATGAAAGCGAGAAAGGGTCGCCTCTCAAGTAGCGAAAAAATTCTTTTAGTTTTGCTACTTCTTTTAGTTTTGTTAACCTTGGCGATGTTTGACGTGTTCTTACAAAAGCGTGGTTCTGCCTGCGAAACCCCGCCGTGACGATGAATTTTTCCAGCGAAAGCATGGAGAAAAAAAAAAAAGCTCTGGAGAACGGCGCGCTCTCTCCGTTACGGAACTCGTTACTGCGCGCGCGGAACCTAATTTTTTTCGGTACGCGGGAAGATAAACTGCGGAAAAGTTTTAATTGAAAGAGTTGTGTAAATCCCGCGCGGCGGCGGCGGTGGCGGCGACGACATGATGAGGTGCGGCGAAGTGCGCCGCGCGAGTTCGAAAAATTGTTCCCGTGCTGTTCATGCATCGCGCGCGCGGAAAATCATCGTAACGCGCGCCAAATTATTCGCAATGCATTATCTAATTATATGTTCGCGCGTTGGATATAAACACGTCTTACTCAAAAGACGAGCTTTTGTCAAAGTATAATTCGAGATAAGATTTTTTTTTTTTTTATTCTACACGGATGGTTTTTTTTTATCCGTTTGTGTTCACTGCGCGTGCTGTAATTAGTAATAATAAATAATAATAATTAAATAGTACAAGTGATAAATAACAAATAAATAATAATAATAATTATAGGACAAATGCACATAATTACAGATAAAACAATTTCTACAACTTTCGCTCAGATACTCATAAAAATAGTCGTTATTCAAATAATATATGTATAAACGTATATAAATCGATAACGATATTCACAAACATATCTTGTTATTCAAATGTACTTTTGTTATTGTGGAACGTCACACGTAAACTTAAAGTTGCAAACAAAACTGTTGTAACACGAGTAATAAATTTTTCCTCTATAATCTTTAAATTTAATTCATTCGTTATCATTTTGTAACAGCTGTATCAATGTAACAGCTGTATCAATGTAATTATTATATTCATGTGCACGTTGACGCTCGCAGAAAAAATCAGCGATTTTAGTTTTTACGTGCTTGTCTTTCTTGATATATACATCATAAGTAAATAAATTCTCACTTCTTTTTGAAATCCATCGGTATATCGACGAACGATCATCGCATGAACCTCGATGACATATCCGGCGCGAATCGCGCAATCCGCACGTCAATGACGAACTCGCTCGGATTGCACTTATCTCTTGACTTTTTCTCCTCGGTCGCAGCAACCGCGCCAGATTAGACTTACGTGTCTATACGCGAAAGATAATCCCTCGAGTGGTGTGTGTTAATGTGTGTGTCGCGGCGATCTTAGCGCTCTCGATTTACGCACGTGCTCATCGTCCACGTCAATTAACTATCGTTCGATTTTATTCGATTTTCACCTTATTGTCTCGATAATTGCGTAAAAAAAACTCATTTTTCTTCGTACAAAATTTCTTTTGTAGCATTTAACAATCTATTTCGATAAGCTCGTGGTAAAATAAAAAAAAGAATAGTGATAAAATAATTCTGCAATGTAAAGTATCGTGTAAAAAATAGCAGTGAAATCTAATACGATATAGAGTAGATTACAAGTAAGATCGAAGAAAGTCGATAAAAAAGATTTTTTTTATATTGAATTTAATACGTTATCTTTCTTTCCCTTCCTCTCTCTCTCTCTCTCTCTCTCTCTCTCTTGCAAATATGTAGTTTATCTCTGTGAAGCAAGTTTATTAACACACACATACACGCAAGAAGAGGCAATACTGCGTTCTCGCAATTAAATTCAACTTGGCAAAAGCGGGCAATAATAGAAAGGAATCGAAGTGTTAAAAAAATCCGAAACATTTGCGTCATTCTTCCTAGCTGTTAATCTTCGTTCGTATCGCGAGTTTGATTAAAAAAACGGCCGCGTTTATCGGCCGATAAAGGTAAAATCGGCGCAAAAAGGGACCGAAGCGATCGTCGCTGAAACGAATTACAACGGTACTGCGTCTCTTAACAATTTTTCGAATATCCATCATGCGATTTTCAGCGCGATAATATAACAGCCGTCGAAACGCGATTCCCTGCGACGAGCCGATCCGATAAAAATGCGACCGCGTATCGAACATACCTCGTTAATTTATCGATCGACGCGTCCGGCGCGTAAAGTAAATTGCTCCCGATGACACCGAATTATATCCCTTTTTCTCACGTTGTCACTCGCTCTATTTTCATTCTCATTATTTACACGCGCATTCAGTGTATTCAATAGTCACATCATGTTTACAACTGAACGCTACTCTTATACTTGACGAATATACAGACAGTCGAAGAATTCGATAAGTAAATTTATTACAAATAGAATTAGAGATCTAAACGATCTAGTGTGAATACGATAGTGTTCTATGGATCTAGGCACAATCTCTACTTACATGTACAATTATTATTGCTCTTTGAGCATCGCACCATCACTTGTCTCATTAAGTTCCTCCCAATGTGGATAACAAAAACAGGTGAATGAGAAGGAGGAATGCAATATACAGACTAACGGCATTATGTCGAAGAGCGAAAGCAATGTGTAAATATACTAACGGCTATCTTTCCGACGAGGTGGAGAGCGATCAGATCAGAATTGAACTGCGAAAGTTAAGTCGAAGTTGAGGTAGGTTCGGGACGCCTATATACGTCCTTCTTCTCTTTTCTCTCTTTCTCTGTTCCGCTCGTTGGTCCTGTTCGTCTCTCTTTCCCCTTCTTCTTTCAATGCGGTCGTCCGCTCTACCGGATTTCTCCCTCTATCTCACGTACTCCGCGCGCTCTCTGTTTCTCTTTAACGTTTCTCTCGCTTTCTCTCTATCTCTCTCACGCTCTCTCATTTTCTCCATCGTACGCAGCTCTCGCTCTTTCGCGGTCCAACAGGTTATATTTTTCCACAGCGGCAGCTCTTCCTCCCTTTTCTCCATCCCCTTCTCTCGCTTTTTTCCCTCTTCTGCCTTTCGGTCTTTATTCTACTACTCGACCCGGTACGCAGACGTCCTCTTTCTATCGTGACACATGTTTCCGTTTCGTCGTCGTCGTCGTCGTCGTCGTCGTCGTCATCGTCGTTGCCGACGTCGCCGACGTCGCATCTTCACGCGTTCGCATGATGATAAAACCTTTCTCTCTTCGAGGCCAACTTATCGGCGAATTTAACCGTGTCCGGATGTTTTCGAACTCAATCTTGTGAGCTTAAAAATTCCGCATGATGTAACTCGTCGTTCAATATTTTTTCCTTCCATCTGATAGCAGTGAGGCACAGAAGAGAAAAATAACAAATTGCGAAATATTGATACGTATCTATATTCGAAGTTGTGAAAAATATTAACTTTGTGAAAAGGAAATTGATGTTCATCTGTTATTTATATTTTTCATGTTTCTAGATTATATACTCGAGCGACGAGTAAACAGTGATGATTAATAGACGCACCTTTCGCGTATAATTTTCGGGAAATTCATAACAACCCTGTAAAGCATTTCTCCTCCCGGAGTCGGCCGGAGGAAAGAGCTTCCAGTGAGCGAGGATAATTAACGCCGTAATTAAAGCTCGCATTGCTTGTATTTATTTTTCATTCTATTAAATTGCGACAAATGATTTAAGCGGCGTAGGGCCGCGCATACAGCAAACACGACTTACGGAGCAAAAGTAAATATTGTATCGCAAAAGTGCCGGAGAGAGGAGGAGGCATTAATTCGTTAAAAGCATTCCGGCGACAAGTATTTTCGCTTTTTTCCCTCTTTTTTTTAATCAGTATAAGTGCATCCTTCGTCCCTCGTGGGCTAATCTAGCTCGACCATTTCCACGCTCGCGGCCACTATACTGCATGAAACACCACACGAGCCACACCGCAATAATCACGTTATAATTCGCATCGAATAGCGGCTATTCAATTAAATGCTTCTTGGACCGGTCCTCGTGTACATTATCAAACAAAATCAATCGAAGATCGTTCTATCCTCATTATTCATATGTTACATTCACACAGTGCGTTCTCTCTCTCTTTTCTCTCTCTCTCTCTCTCTCTCTCTCTCTCTCTCTTCATATTACGTGACTCCCGAACATTGATCAATTCCCTTTTGGGAAGAGTAAAGAAAGAACAGTAGAAAAATTTACCATCTAATAATAAACGATACTTTTACGCACCTCTGGAAAGCAAACTAACGAATAGTTTACAATGAAATACATTAATAAACTAAAACCATCTCGCAAAATTAATTTTCAACAATTCATATTAGATGTATTATTTCAAGCATCCGATATAGATTTTCGCGAATTAAATATGATTCGAATCATAATTTGTGTAATTTACACAAATATTTCGCTTGTACATTCAACTCCTTTATTTGCCGTACTATTTCTCTCATTGATAGTTTATTCGAAATAAAATTAATATTTCTTCATGAATTTTTAAGTCAATTTTACTTTTTGTTTTTTTTTGGTTTTTTGTTTTTTGCAAAAATAATCAAATTTGATGTATAGTGATGTTTGATGCAAATACACACGTGAAAGAGGTAATCACGTATGCTCTTCCCGAATTAAATCTTCGAGATGGAAGCCACGTGCACAGTCCTGCAAGGGAGCGTTAATGAGGCGTGCAATTCTCTCGTTAAGGGACTAAATTACGGGACGTGCCGAGGCCAGAAAGGCCTGAGGGCCTCGCGCCCGGCGACGCTAACATAAGGCGCTTTCGTGCGTAACGGTAAATGTTGGCGCTCGAAACAGGACGCTTCTTCGTCCCCGGATGTTTCACGCTCGATGTTTCGCGTTCGATTCAGTGATACACACGTTTTCAATACACACGTCACCTTATCGATTTCCATCTTAAATACGATAAATTGTTCTTTCAAAGCAAATTAATTCGTTTTGTATTAATAAAATAATAACTTTTGTTTATAGTCAATAATTGTATCAATATCGAGATAGAACGATAGTTATTGCGCGTCTGTGACCTTTAAAACGGGTTTTTATGGGGTTCTAATGTAATTCGATGGCGCAGGGATTTGGGAAAGCTTGATGATGTCTCGGTGAAATTACTGTCGCCATATTGCAAAATAACATCATCGACGAATAATGACACCACAGAATACAAATTGTGTTTTCATATAATACACAATTATATCGCAATTACGGGATGTTATAATAAATCGTCATCGAAATCGCTGAAGGTAATTACCAATTACGAAGGTCGTTTAGAGGGTTTTGTGTTCTGTGGCTCGATGTACATCCGAATATACTTTTTTCACAATTAATTGACATAGACACAATCACAAGTAAAACACGCGGCAACTACATATTTATCAGAAGTCTATAT
>QVOB01026064.1:0-41922 GCA_014839585.1 Pseudomyrmex concolor
TCTTTCAGAAACGAGGATGATCTCGTAGAAAGCGAGAGAGATCTCTCTCGAAATCGCGCGTTCTTTGAAACGTTCGCGGCGCAACAAACCGCGCAATATTTCTTTTTTTTTCCTTCGCGCAGCCGTCATGCCGTTGTACGCCAGAGAGACCGCCGCGCGATCAGGATGTTGCGTAAGGTAACCGACGAAACGATGAGAGACACACGAGTGACAAACAAGTGACTTCCAGCCGCGTCACAAACGTGTCGTCCTTCCCGAAAACACAAGCGCACTTCCGCCGTCAGCGACAATGGCATCACGTCAGAACAACAAAATGCAATTCTCATGTGTTTACGAAATCCGCGAAATATATCGTGCGCGATTTTATTACGTAGATTTCCGGCTATGTCGGGAAAAAAGTTGGAGCTCGCTCCGTTGTGGATGTGCGCGTCGCAAGCGGAGCAGATAATCCCGCGAGAGAGAAATTACGTGACAAAGTGACGACGAGCTATAAAGAATATCGCGTGTAGTTTCGTTTCTTCGGATGAGACGGAACAACGAGGTGAAAACTAGGAAATCGAAAAGCCCGCGGATTCGAGTAAAGTCGCGGCACAAATGATACGTTCGCACGGTGAAAACCGGGAAAGGTGAACGTGTGCATAAAACAAGCCACCGGTCTGTCTAATACTCCGCCGCGCTCCGGTGTAACTACCGTCTCCCACAGGCTAAAACCGAAATAAGCACCGGAGGCATTACTCCGCGCGCTAGCACGCAACAAGTTTGTTTGCAAATTAGCTCGTTGTACGGTTGTTGTACGACTCGTAAAATTTGCTGCATTCTTTCGCCTCTTTTTTCTCGACTTACGACGTATTAATTAAACGCGAGAGCACTTTTCACGACGAAAACATACTCTTTGCGCGAGTTTACCGCGCGGCAAAGCAAAATGTCTCGTGCAAAACGTTTTCGCCGTTACACCACGAGAACGAGCACAACGAAACTACTTCAACTAGGATATTTACAAACGAATTTTTCGGAGCACGTACGTAGAATCGGGACACACGATTTCTCGATTTTCGGTAATCTAAATTTCTCGCGCGCGCACGCACGCACACACATACACACACGCAAACAGGGAATGCTTCACTTTCGCAAAGAAATTGCTCGGTTTGTGCTCACCTGGCGGCGTGATACCGTGCGGATTCAGATGCGGATGATGATGTCCGGCGAGTATTGCCTTGCTCTGAAGATGGTGAGCTGCTGCGGTTGGCCCTGGCGAGCTGGTGGGTGGCAAATGAGCAGCGGGATTGTAGAAACCCGCCGCTGCCAGGGCAGCAGCGCTGAAGTAACTGGCGGCCGCCACCGCCGAAGACGGGTGTGACAAGTCGCGTTGGCCGCTCACGGGCAAAGGCGGCGGTGTTTCCGGCGCTGCGGCCGGGCTACCTGGTCCGCCGGGTGGCGGTGACGCGCTACTCTGTGACGACGAACCACCTAGGATACCAGGTGGATGAGTGCTGGCTGCAGTCAGCAGCGAGGAAACGCTAAAGTCCGTCGGTCGCGGTGCCGCCGGGGCCGGCAGATGACCGGTGCCGGCACCGATGTGGCCGTTCGGATTGCTGGCGGGCGGCGTGCCGCCGGCGATCGAGCTTGCGAAAGGCGAGTGCTGATTTAGAGCCGTCGCTGATGCGGGGTACGCCATCCCAGGCCCCCCCGCCTCGGCCCGCGGCCCCGTGTTTGCACCCTCGACCACGTTAGCCTCCAATTCTATGCCAAGTATACGTCGTTGACCGTCGACGTCCTTTGCAGAGGAGTCCTCCTCCTCCTCCACCACCACCTCCTCGGGCCGTGATCGCTGCTGCAGCGCGGAGGGTTGCGGAGTGCTGGCGCAGTGGGTACCCCTGCACGCCGTGTCTTGTTCGAATCTCATCGAGACGGGCGGATGTGCCGAGTCGCGCGAGATTCCTCTTCGAGTGACTCAAACCTGCTTCGGTTGCTGCTCGCGCGAAACGGTTTTCTCTTCTCCGTTTTGGCTCTCCGTTTTCGAATAAACGCGCTGTCGCTCGCGAGAGCCGCTCACGAGCCGTCGGACAGTGGCTACGCGGCTCCTCCGAGTATTCTGGCTTGATTAGCGATCCCGCTCGTTTCTTCTGCTCATATTCGCGAACACGGACGTTCAGCAATGGAAATTCGCGTTCAATATTCGAGATCACGATTCTTGGAATACCCGCGTTCCTCGATGCAAATTTCCGCTCGTGGAAAATTGCTGACAATCGATTTCTTTGCGTATCAAAAACTGTCTAGTCGACATTTTACAACTCAGATCTGAATCCTGCCGGCAGGACATTCAACGCTTCAGTGAGCCTTCATCATGGCGCAAAGTACTTCCAGTAGTGTCACCCACGCGAGGAATCGAGAACAAGCTGGGTTGTCTGGCTTTCGGAACACCTCACTGAACCGTGACGAGAATGCACACTGGCACTCCGGAATTGTCGACAAATCGTAACACTCGCGAGCGAACATCTACGGTGATGCCGCGTGATAGATCTTCAGTATGAGAGTCATTCTCACGTCGAGACACTAGCCGCGAGTCACTCTAGGCCATAGTGCTTGATACGATGTTCACTGATCACTGACTCTTCACAGACTGTCGTGGAGTTTTCTTTTGTCGATCGCCTGCCACTGCTCGCGTCTCTCTTTCTGTTTCTTTCAAAAATGCTCCGAAACGTAACACTGTTACGCACGACTTACAAGTTTAAAGACCGTCGTTGATCGTCCGACGGACTTCGCGAAGTTTACAAGATAACAGTTCTCAGTTTGGAACGCTACACGTCTATTGACACTCGCGTACGCGACACGAAGAGCGCAAGTCGACGATGACGATGATGATGACAAAAAGGAGCAGGCTTATTTTCTCTCAGCGACCACAGTGATGACGACAGTCAGCCGGGGTTGAAGAGCGGACGAAAGGTGTTACTTGGGTGGCGCCGCGATGGTCACTGAGCAGCGCTAGGATTGACACCTCCTCTGGGGGCTCACCCCCACACCTCCCGCGGAGGTGTTGGTGTGCTAAAGTCCCCGTCCGGATTCAGGGCGGTGTGTACGCGACGGCCGCGTGTATATGGGTGGTCTGTGGACACGTGTGCGTGCGTTACGTGCGTGTATATAGACCGCGGTGTGCCTGCGCCGCGGAACGGACGCGGGAGGCGTGAATGCTGGAGGGCAGCGACGCGAAGACTGAGACCGTGCGGGGGCTCCTCCTCCCTTCCCCTATGACTGCTACAAAAACGGAGTGGGGATCGGCCTTCCCCAACTGCCGGCACTACCAACGAGTTCTCACGAGAGCGACAGAGACAAAGACGTGTACTGGATAGCGCAAGACGCGTGAGAAGTGGGGGGAATTTTGCGGCACCTTCTCCCTACCAGCCGTCAGGCGATAATGAGCGCTCGTAGTCCGGATTGGCGTTCCGGCGCCAATCCGAGCGGCGTTGGACTCGACGCCTTTTCCGACGCTACTCGAGCTAGCAGTTGTCTCGCTCGCGCCTTCACACGCTCTCCCTGTCTCTTCTCCGATGGACTTATCCCCACTGCCCAGTGTCGCGCACACATGTTTGCGATACTCTTCGTACATTGTCGGTGAACTCGACTGCGCCCCCTCCACAACGTTCTAAGGGTGTTAACCGCGAGTACGCCCATTAACACCACCCCGCGTCACTGCCTTCCAACGAGGGCGGGGGCATGGGATATGGAGGAAGGGACGCGATCGACGTCGCGAGGTGTCGTTAGTGGAGCTTGCTCGAATCTTTGCCGGTTGAACGTTAATGCTCTTGCGTTTAATACGAGAGAATTTTCGCGTCTGAGTTACCACGTTGGTCGACACTTTCATTTGTCGAAAAGAAGAAAAATGTTACTGTTCTTATAGATATCGTTCAGCATTTCAATTAGTTATAGCCACTGAAAAGTTTTCGATAAAAGAGTTTAGATGTAAAAGAGAAATTGTATGACTTATATTTAAAGAAACTATTATATATATTTATAGCCAGTTTCCTTCTCTTGCTTAATTAAATTTATAAATATATTGTTTTATATTATATACGTTTATCTTCTTAGTATTTATCATAAATTAGAATTGCTGGTCGGAAGTTGTAATTATTTATTGAAAACTACATACATCATAGCTGATATTTTTATCCAAGCAACTAAACAGGTATAAAATCATATTTTAGTTTAACGAATATATTCTATATCATCACTGTAATGCAATACGATTCGCTACGTCGAGAATTCACCGAGTTTTCCACGAAATACTGTGAGTGAGAAGTTTTCGAGAGCCGTGCCAAAATTCGCACGGCACAGCGTCACGAATCTCACTCTCCGTCTCATTCTGTCCTTTTCGCTCGTGTTCACGTGCTCCGTCTCGCGTTTTAACACGGCGGAAACGGCGACGGAGGAGAAACTAGTGGCTACGCCTTCTATATTCCCACCACTGCCACAATCACTCCTGCCATGTCACGTGACTTAACTTATTCCCCTCTCGCGCTCGTCGTTTGCAACGGCCACCACTGCGCTCCCCCGTTTCGTCTATCGCTGGTGCCGCCCCTCACCCTTTCCCTTCCATGGAATCTCTCCCGCTTTTTCTCCGTCGCGAAACGCTCGTCCTTCGCGCCGCGGAGTGTTGCTGAGACGCCCGGAGCATCACAGTGTTGCCAAATCCGCGAGAGCTTTTCTACCCGCATGGGCCGGAATTATACATCCAGAATCATATTATTCGGGAGCGTCGTAAAGAGTGAGCGTCACGCTGAAACCGTACATCGAAGTCGTTTCTTTTGTTGGCTCGGAGCAAAATTCTGTTCGCCAGGCCATGATCCGGTTTAATCGTAATTATATGGGAAGAGAGAAAACGAGAGAATTAAACGTCTGAAACAAAGGGGCGGAACATGTTGCTTTATTATTTATTACTTTATGGATAAAGTATAGCAATGTGCCTCTTTTTGTTGCACTTTTTGTAAATTCAAGTTTTCCAATTTAAAAAAATAAAGAACCGGTTCAAATTTTATAGTAAAATAAATATTAAACTAAATATATATAATCTTAATAGTATATATATTTAAATTTTACTTTTCAATATATTTTTATACATGAATCAATACTTAAGATACTTGTGTATGAAACGATTATTAACAGATCATATATTTGATCAAATAAAAACATATCAACAGCTATCAATGTCGCTATATGTTAACTATTCAATGAAGACAGTGGGACAAAGAAACAAAATAAAAAAAAATATATAAAGCAGATGGTGAGAGAAAGAAAATCCAAAAATCCTCTACAGGTACGTAATATACTGCAAGAAATCTGCAGTGAGAGAGAGAACAAGCTTATTCGCCTCTTCGCGTGTCCGAGACGACGTCATATCCAACGGCTGAGGCAAGAGCAAAGTTTGTCCTCGTCGGCAGGGAGAAGATAGCGGCGCGAGACAGAAAAAGAGAGAGAAGAGAAAGAAAAAAATCCAGCCACCGAGCGGATAGCGCTGGGGTACGCGGGACCGAGAGGAAACATCGTAAGATAGAGGGAAAACGATGACGCGGCGAGAGAAAGAGAGAGGTGGTCATAATCGCGCAGACCGCGTCATAATCCGCGACGAAAAACATTTGACGAGCGCGCCGGGCTGGTAAAGGGGCAACGCGATTGGGCGTGGCTCAACTTGACACCGCCCACGTGCCCGAAGTTACCCCACTACTGTCACCAACGTGTGGGGGTGTAGAACTGAAACGCGCTGAATCGCACTGAACGACGAAGGTGAAGTGGGGGATCCGCGAGACGAGGACGGAGATTCGCCTGGCATTCGTCTCGCGACCACGGTCAGAGCAGGACGAAAGACAGAACACACACAACGATGCGCTTTGCACTATAAGTGCACGCGCGCGCGACACACACACGTTTGTCGTGCACATACTGCAAGATTTTTTGCGCGCTTACGCGGTAGTCTTGTTGGTTCGCCGCGTGTGGAGATCGGCTGAAGGTTTGCGAGAACCAACTCAACACGTTTCTATATCGCTTGGTGCCCAGCCGATGGACATCCCACAAGACCGCAGATTTTGCCGGGCAATTACACCAAGTCCAGCAGCATGAACTCGCGTCGATACCACGAAACAGTTAAATCGTACTGTAAGATTCTGGCTATAAAATAGAGAGTCGATACGAAAGAACACTAGGAAATTTCTCGATCTGGAGATAATAGTGTGCAACGCGCTTTGACATAAGTGAAAAAACTAAATCTTCCACATACCGCGAGAGAAAATAAATTATACTTCTGATATAAGAAATATTTGTCATAAGCGACAATTCATTATTTTTATATTATCTCGACTACTAAACGAAATATGGAAAAATGTGTACGTTTCAAATTTTTGAACCTCGAATGTATATATTGTTTTAAAACAAGTTTCAACAAACACACTATCCGCTTTGAGCAATAATGTTGCTCTCAAATTATGTCTTCTGTCCCATCCACAGGAAGTGAACAGTGCGCGTATGTAGTGGACATCCGGTCTTTGAAACGCTACTGTTTGATAGTGCCAATAACTCGCATATAATTAATGATGCCTACCATCCACTATACGTGAGCACGCCGCACCGATATAGACCATTTGTTCCTCCCTCCCTGATGCGGTGAACCATCGCATACGTGTAGTCGCATTAGTTAACCACGGTGGTTACAAAATTCTGGAAATCGACGAGCTGCAGTGTAGAGGAGACGAAACATTTCAAACCGGTAAACTTCATGGGAACAAAAACTACAAATATATACAGAGATTTATCAGAGATGAATTTAAACGAACAAAAGATTATTGAGACACACTCACACATGAGTAACAATAAATGTTACATAATTCAGCATTACATTTCTTCCGAATAAAACATATAAGCACAATTATATATCAATGTCTACATTTTGTTCACTTGTAAATAAAAATTTTTTCATTTAATTTACTCACCTAAAAACGCGCACATCCACACTCTTCATCTTCAGCGAGTTTGAAACTTGTTTCGCGTAATTGCCGCGAAATCATTCAACAACAATCTTACTCTCTTATCTCTTCATCCTTAAATTATCTCCTACAAACCGGATATCATGTTTCCGCGACGCCTTTTATTTCGCTAAAGAGCAACTCGGAGCAAGAGCTGGATACGCAAGATGAATTTCCCCCGTACCGAACGGAGATTACAGGCAGATAGAGCACACCGGCTCGCTATATGTGTATCGGCGCACAGCCTATAAATCTTCTCGGCCCATAAACAAAGCTTTTGAACGCGAAAGGTCGTTGCAGCATGTGCGTGACGACCGTCGGTTCACTCTATCCGCGTGTAACTCGCGAAAGAGACAAGAGGGTGGAGAAGTAAACTCGCGCCGAGGGTGCGGGGCGGAACGCGCGGCGAAAAGCTCTGACGGCTGAATTTAACGCCAAACTCATCAAGTCGCAGCTTGCTTTCTCGCGGGAAGAAGCATCGCGGCCACAATTTTGTGCTTTCAACAACTTCTTCTCGTTCGTTTTTCTTACTTACGAGCCTCGTCGAGTTTTGCCACGTGTATATGCCCTTTTTGCGGTTTTTTGTTTTTCGACGACAAAATGTGCTGTAAAGTCTAAGCTACAAACGCGATTTTTCTCGAGCAGAGAGGAAAAATCGGGAAGAATCTCTCACGTTGAATAACTTGTAACACGCTTGAGAATTGACGAAGACACTAATGAAGGTTGCGTGATACTGATCGTCAGTAATCTCGTGGATCAAAGTCAAAACGTAAACGACACACAACTTTCTTTTTGCAAGTTGAGTTTTGTTTCTTTAGAAAACTCGGCGAAGAAGCACAACGAGATAAAGATTCAGCAATGCGTTGATTGGAAAAATCGCGCGAGCAAATCAATTAGGTATTTTAATGGGACAGAGACGCACCCACGGCTTCGTAACAATCGGATAAAACAATCAGATCAATGGCATTACGATTTCCTCGTCGAGAGAGAGAAAGAGCGACGGTGGTAAATCCGAGTTGCCTCGGGGGTGATCGCCGGGCGGCGTGGGTGATACGAAAGATGAGACGAAACGAGAAAACGGAGATGTAGTAATTGTGTGAGCAATGCTGTTCGGGAGAGTGTGGAAATAAGGCAGTGAAAATTCTCGACGTTACTCCAGCGCGCCGCAAGGCGTGCAAATTTGCACAGATCGATTTCGAAAGAGAGAAGAAATGAGAGGAAGGGGAAGAGGGAAAGAAGAGAGAGAGAGAAAGGGAGGAAAATCATCGGCGCTCGAGAGAAAACGCGAGAGGAGGATCAAGTGCCCAACTGATGCGGCAACGAAACGCCCGGAACAAACAACAAACAAGTAAACAAAAACCAACATTCGCCGTCTTAAAGGCGCCTGGCCGCGCGAAGAAGCGCGTATGGCGTCACGATGTTTGAATTCGGTCGGTCTCACCATCGTTATGTGAGACGTGGCGGAGAGGAAAAAAAAAAAAAAAAAGAAGAAATTGCCAATGTAACTTGTAAACGACGAGGAGATAAATATTTCAATTTGCGTCGCGACACCTTACGATATTGGCGATAATTTCAACAGACGCAAAAATATCGTGTATAATATTTTCTGTCTAATTCCGTTTCTATATTCGTTAGTGCTACGATAGCACACGTTTCGAGCGTGTGGATTAAATTAGCGGGCGATGACAAATGCTTTAAATGGATTTAAATAACAAATCGTGGGCGGTGAGTGTCGGGCTCTCGATAGGATATCGCTGATCCATCGACGATGTTTAGCAGATTTTGAGGGTGGAAGAAGCTAGAGAGATCAGGGCTCATTCGACGGACCCCGACGTTTACCGACGTAATCCGTAGCGATCGTAGCGATCTGGCAGAAGAGCGGGAAAGCAGGAGGGTGGTTCTCGATCGAGTGGTTTGACAGGGGTAGTTTAGTCCGAGACATATATATATTTCTAATACTATTAGTCGGTGTTCCGTTACACAACGACAGATGGACGGGCGAGGAGATATATACGCTCTGTTTGGATTTTCAGTGTTCGAGGGTGCAGCTGCGAGTGTGTGTTGTACACCGCGTGCTACCCTGTTTGTGCCCCGACATCAATTGATAGTTTTGGTAAACGAGAATCCACAATAGGCCTCGTTTCTGTGCTTTCGCGCGGGAAACCTTGCGTCTTCGCTTCGAGAACATTTTATTCCTCTCTTTTGTAATGCGATTTTGAAAATCCTCGATTTCAAATAAGTGCGTCAGAATTTCATCCGTGTTTCTTTTGCCCGATATCTTGAATTCTTGATGTTTTTAGAACACTTCAGTAAGTTCTGCCTCTTTTTAATTTAATAATAGAGAGATTTGAAAAAAAAAATCGAGAAGTGCAACTTGTCATCTAAATGATATGCCGCCTTTCACAACAAAATAGATTGTAATTTATTAAGCTGTAAATAAAACGTAAACACTTGGTCATTACTTCGAAAATAATGAAAATACGATCAATAAATAATCATGAGGCTCTATCTGTTATTAATCGCGCGCGCGCTTCGGAGTTTCGTTATTATAATTGGATAATTAACTCATCTCTCCTCTTACAAAGACGTGATAGACCAATAGATCGCAGCGAAATTAACACAACAGATGTTGTGTGTAACCGATGCCCGGATCTCAACGAATTATCGATTCGCAGCCTACGTAGCTGCGAGCCACGAATGTTCTATTCCGAAATCCACTTCCGATAACGCGGAAGGACTCGATTGTGTTTCCGGGAGTCAACTTCGCGCCACTGATTGAATTATCGGGGGCATGTGCGGTTGATTGAATTCGCCGTAGGTGTATAGCCGCGCTGAGAGAATCCATTTAACTCATCGTTCAAGTAACTATTTAAATCAACCAACTAGACGTGTCTTCGTCTTCTTGTTCTCCAATGTGGGAAAACGTGCGTACCTTTTAGTGTCGGTGTTATCTTTACGTATCTCTATTATATTCGTCTTAACTCTTATTCTTAAGATAATTCATGTCTTCTTGAATAAACGTTGAAACAAACTTTAACTCGGAGCTCGCGTTTCTGTATGAAGAAGATCCTGTTCGCAAGATTCAATCTTGCGAACTCTGCTTTATCAGCGTGAGGTTTAATTGTAATAACAATTGTGGGAAATAAATTTCTCGAGAGACGGAGACGCGTGCAGGGAAAAGACACGATGTTTATAATTTTTAAAACGATATTTCTGATAGATAATATTATCGTATTTAATTTCTACTTGTCGCTCATATAAAATTGATGATGTTATATATGAAAAAAAAAAAATTTGTCGCAACTGACAATGCATTTTCCATTTCGCGTAACGCGAAAGAAGACCGCAAAGCTGCGATCTGTGTAGAATTTATATTCAGCCGATATTCGCGAAGGCTTCGGCTTAACAATAAAATGGCAATGCGAGCATGTATGACGAATCGTATGTAGAATATGTCGTTAAGCATTACTAGCCGGTCTCGAAATAGATGTGAGCTTTAGCGTATCAGTACATCTAGAAATATAACGTATCGATTGAGCATGAACAATGCCCGCGACGAAATGTGACATACGTTAAAAGCGAAACGCACACACTGCTCGCTCCATGTGAAATCGAAAAGATTCCACACAAAAGAATGCGAATTTTCTCACAAGTTCGAGCTCTATTTCGCACACTTTCGCAATTCCTTGATGTAACTTACGTAGATTACTTTTTTCTTTTTTCTTTTTACAAATCTACGACTTTGCTTTACTTAAATATCGCGTAACATGTTTGCAAATTGTAATTTTTTTTTATCGTATAATTTTTCGTCAATTGAAACAATCTTATATTTATTTACCATCGTGTTTACGTAGCTTCGATCCGTGTTCGATCCGATTACTTGTCGTCGTGTTTCAAGTTTGAAGAAACGTCAACGCCACAATAATACGTTGAATACACATATACGCACAATCGTCATTTTATCGACTTGACTTTTATTTAGAAACTGATTACGTATGCAAGAGTAAGCTATAGTTTACCGACGACAACTTCGCTATTCACCCTCGGTTCTATCTCGGCATTGCCGCAGCATGCGTTTTGTCTGTGATATACACACACGCGCGCGCGCGTGTGTGTCGGGGAAACAACGGAATAATTTTGCTACCGCGAGAGAGAGAAAGAGATAGGGAGAGAAAGATCCGCGTGTGTCGCAGAAACATCAATTCATAATTAAAGAAAATAACAACGTCGCCCGATATGAAAAACATCGCGACACTGTGCGCGGCGAGGAAGTATCGCACAGGGTTATTTTTATAAATGGTAATAAATAAAAAGTTTTCATTGTACACCTGCTTGTCAACTCTTTACATATTTCACATCTACGAGTATTAATCGTCGATATTCTACAATCAAACTAGGAGAAAAAAATTTTACGCATTCGATTCAGCGAATAAACACGAGAAAAGTTTGGTGCCGACAAACATCTCGCGCGCGCTTGTGAAACTTTTGTTTTCTGATAATCAACGAAAGATCGACTATTATCGATCGTCTTTCGATTTTGTAGCGTTCCAAAAGGACGGAAGAAACGGCGATGGTTAATTGATGGATCGGCACGCGAAGAGGACGAAACGAGGTACGCGAGCTCCCGTGTCTCCCGATATAAGCGAGCGAATCTTCGTGACGTGAAAACGCCTTTCGCAACCATCGTCGTGTCATCTTCTTCTTCTTCTTCTTCATCTTTGCCGCTCTCATGCGTGGACTATCGTTCGATCTATCGTCCCTCTCTCTTCCGCACGTGTATTCAACGCTTTGTTTCTCTCTTTTTTTTTTTTTTTGTCCGCTTGTCTACGAAACTCGCGAGGACCCCCGGAGACCTCCCCTCACTACTGCCCAGTCCGCTCGTCGTCTCGAAGTCCGAACTGTTTTGTCCCGTCAGTCCCAGGCGCGCAATGCGATATCTATGGGTTTCTTTTGGGGGCCTTGTGTCGAAGCCGCCATTATACTAAAGAGAGAGAGAGGTCCTCCTCCCCTCGACTCCGGCTCTCTTCTTGTCTCGGGATAGGATACAGGCCCGAAGTGTGTAGTTCACAGAAACGTCAGGCCGCAGCCGACGACGATGACGACGATGACGGCAACGAGCAGTGGTGGTGGCGGCGGCGGCGGCGGCGGCGGCGACGCGCGCGTACGAATGCAGCGCTTCTGGGATTATTTTTCTCTGTCTTCCCTTTTTTTTTCAAGAAAGAGAATATACGCGCCTCGTGTGCGTCAGAAAGTAAAGAGAGAAAAGGCATGGAGAAGAGAAAGAAGAAGGACGCGTTAGAGTCCCGCACTCTTACCGGATCTCTAGTTGGGCTATTCACGGCGGTACGCGGCTTCGAAAGGGATGAAAGGGTAACGGCAGGTACCGGCGACTGTCCTCTCGTCGTCTCTTCGAACCCTCCTTTCGGCAGCGCGCGACGAAAGAAAGGAAGAACCTCGAGAGGACAGAGGCGGCGGCGCTTTCTGTGAACGAGAACTCGCCTCCTCCGCCCGCCTCTTCCTCTCTCTGTCTTAAGCAGCCTAATTATTGCCCTATCGACATAGATTTCTCAGATCGGATTACGCCGCGGTCTCTCGAATCGCCACAACGCGATCTGACGCCCGAAAAACACTCTCAGACTCTCTCGTCGGACGGGGACGATCCCTCTTGCAATTGTGAGGGATTTCTCATTCATCTAATCGTTCCCCGTGACAAAAGATTGCGATCTAAATGCAATAACAGCTTTGCGTGTACTTGAAAAAAAAAAAAACCACAATTTCGTCAACCAACATCCCTTGTGCCATTTGTGTTTCGCTCTGCGCGAAACGAAATTATCGCAAAATATTGCTTCAAAGGCGCTACGTAAAAAAAAAAAAAAAAAGAAAAACGAATCTCTCGCGGGAAATGAAATTTCGCGAGATATTTGCTCAAACCCGTCCATAAGAAATGATCAGTGGGCGGCGCTGTGAACGTGACGGTGTAATACGAGGGAACTCGTTCGTTGGACGTAATGTTGCCCGTTTGTCGCTAACACATGAATATCCAAACACACGACGCTCATCGATAATTCAATATCACACGTACCGACGGTAGCCTAGCCCGTCTTGGCCTCTTTTGTCGTGGTATGTCGCGCCGTAATGACGCATCGTGAAAATTTAATTGATCCGCCAAGACCTTCCCACATCCAGAAGAAGAAGAAGAACGTGTGTGAATATTGCGCGCAACGACGCGCGACAACGTGCCGCGGGATATCGTCGGGAGGAGGGGAGAGTCTTTCATTTCTCCCCGCACACGCTCGAACATATTTGCTACAACAAATTAATTGCTATTACGACTATTCTCTGAGAAAAAAAGCGAGAGAAAGAGCAAGAAGACGAAAGTATAGAAGAGAAAAAAAATAAGGTTGAAGATCGAATTTGCATAACACGACGAATTCCTCGTATA
Organism: Pseudomyrmex concolor; assembly: GCA_014839585.1. Taxonomy (NCBI): domain Eukaryota; kingdom Metazoa; phylum Arthropoda; class Insecta; order Hymenoptera; family Formicidae; genus Pseudomyrmex; species Pseudomyrmex concolor. Next base: position 13,450 of record QVOB01026064.1, read on the forward strand.
AATGAAGATTGACGACGATGATAAATCAATATTTAAATATACACGCGTTTTAACTCAACGAGGGATCAGACCGGAAATAATCTTGTTATAGGTGTGTGCGTTGCGTTATTATTCGGAAGAAAAAGAACGATAACTTCGGGAGAGCCTAAACACGATGCGCGACCCACGCAATGCGATTTCTTTCTTGTCGCAGCGGATATGTGTGTTGCGAAGTTCGAGGAGAAAAAGGAAGAGAGGGTTGGTGAAGCATCAACGATCGAAAATGTCGCAAAAAGAAAATTGGTGCACGGTATAGTATAGTTTGTCCAAGTCACACTCGTTCGCCAGAGAGTTTGCGCGTTCTTTGACTATAGACGCGCTCCAGTTTAAGTCACGGAATTCGCGCGAACAAATGAGGACATGCATCGTGACAACTTCAATCATCGGCGACTTATTCGCTAAACTTCATGTTACGAATGGCTCGAATCGAAGAACGGGAGAACGAAATTTAACATCGCGTATCGCGATTATTATTATTACCGTTCGAACACGATAATAATTTTAGCAATTTACGAAAGTGGTGCAAATACGTTGTTTAATCGCACATCAAAGAGAGAAAGAAATTATTTACACGCTCTCTTTTTTCTTACACTTTTTCTTATACGAGATTTAACACGATAACAAACGATTAAAACGAACTTCCTCATAAAATTGTTTATCAACAAACATTTGTGCGTACATAGGATAACTATCGTTTGTAGATAACAATCTAAATATTATTCCTACAGAAGTTTTGTTTATAGCAGCTATGTTTCTTGATAAGTCAAGAGCTACGCGGATTATGTTAACTTTTTTTTATTGTAGCGTAATTCATAGCGTAAAATTGCAACACAACACGAAACTTTTAAGACGACAAAGTTTCGCGTCCGGTCTTACGTCCTTCGGCATTTTGCGAATGAAACTTTTATACTCGCTATCGTCTATGTAATCGCTTCGAGTCTAATGTGTGACATGTAAAAGTCTCGACGATGCGCGTCGTCACTTGGAAAGTGAGTCGGTTTTTAAATAATGTGTCTTTAGGTCCGTCAAAGTTCCGACCGGTTCCGCGAGACAGGATTACCGCCGCCGCGGCCGTCCATTTGCTCGCGACGCGTTCACTTAAACCCTTTTCCAACTCACACGGCTGAAGTCTCTACATCTATAGCTCCTAAGCGACGCGGACGTGCGCCTCTCGACATCTAAATAAATTAAAGAGTGTCTCCATTCGCGGTGGCTCTCTACCAATCGAACCCCTCGCGTCTACTGCCGCATCGCAAGGGAATTCCGTCGCTATATACATACATGTCGCGTGAGAGAAAATGCCAGTGGTTGAAGTCACTGCGATATTGTTGACAATTATCTCCGTCCCGAGCCTGTTTTTAATCGTTTAATACTTCAACAGAATCGCATAAATATTTTCAATTTTTTGTTACTTTCTTCGGTCGAATAGACGAGCACAGCGCGAGGAGACATTTTGCGATAGAGAAAAAGAGTTTCTCGAAATTCACCACAGTTACATAATTGTAATTGCAAGAGAAGAGAAACAACAAGGGAGAATAAAACAAAAGATATTAAAAATCGTGTCGCAAGATCTACAATAAATAAATGCGCGAACTCGACACGTACGAATTTGATGATCGCAATAACTCTCACGCGCATCGAAACTTCTTCTTCGGAAGACTCGACACGAGAAAAATTTTACTTGCGACTACAAGTCGGCATTTTTCACGATTTTTGCTTTACGTTGAGACGCCCGCGAGAAGCGACGATTCACGAAGCTGCGAGAGAGGCTCCTTCACGAAGGAAAAAGTCTAGATTGGCTCAGGACCGCAGGGCAGGAGCACGTCACGTCGTAAAGAGAGAAAGAGAGAGCCCCTCGAAACACGATCTCCCTCCCGCGCTGCTTGTGAAAACGTAGGAAAAGATGGAGGAAACTATGAAATTCCGGCCATTCTTCGCCCGACACAATGGAACGCACGGGGATATATATTTCGGAAATTCCCAATGGCACACGCGTGCACCATCGTCGGTATAAAAGGGAGTCGCGGAAGGGCGGGTAGAGGAGGGGTGGGGTTTGCTTCCATTATGAGCGGCGCGTTTTTTCCGAGGGTGGGTTTTCTAGCTTCGCGCAACCGTGTATGTGTATTAGCGCGAGAGCGTTTTTGTGCCGTCGTGTGCGAAGGGGCCCCTTTCTTCGGGACAGCTCGGCCAAAAACCACCCCTGAGGTGAGCACCAATGGAACTTCGACCGGAGCACCTCCCCCTTTCCCTCCCGCAGGTAACCCCGGAATCGAACTCGACCTCTCTCTCGATTGTCGCGCCATGAAAGCGCGCAGGCCGAACCTCGCCGATGACGCGATCGATATCTTGTAAATATTTAATTACAGATACATACGGCAATTACCATGTCGATATATTCCACACGCAAATTAACATTCGTCGCATGGTCGCCGAGACCAATTATAAATTTTGCTTAATTTAATGTTTCTTAATATTCTGTTTGCGAGCGAGTGTGTGCGCGTTGTGATTTTTAAAACTCCATTGCTCAACGTTTCCAAGTTGCACTGAGAAAAAATTATTATTTATAAATGCAAAAGAACTTTATTTATTTTTCTTTCTTTTTTTTTAAAGCTCAGTTGGACAGTAGAATTCGCGTGTGTGCGCCGAAGTACAAAATTTCTACTGTCAAATACGTGTTGCAGACTAAACTGCGCGTTGTGAACAGCGAAGTGATGAGATCTGTGAGTTTTGCGCGCTTGCATTTAATTAATTCCGAAAACTTCGGCGCGATAGAACGAGAATGAGCGAGTTTTGAAACGCTTCGCGTTTACAGTCGCAAAATTCGCAAAGTTCCGCGAGTGCCGCGGTTTTGCCGGCATTCGCGAGCGACGCGTGAATATTTCATGGAAATTATAAATTACACGGCACGCGCGGAATGACCGGGGCGGGGGCCGACTGCCGCGAATCGCATCGAATTTCTGACGTACAATCGATGTCAGTCGACATATCCTCGCGACCGCCGCTGCGGAAAACGCGAAATTTCAATCGCATTCAAATAATTGTTCGCAATCCACTTTCGACACTCCGGACACCGTAAATTCGCGCAATAAAGCTGCCGTTAATTGCCGTTAACTCAATGATCATGCACGATAATGCACATCGTTCGAATTTTCCTTTTATTTTCGTACGGCGCGACAAAGAAACGATAATCAAGCGTATGTACACGTGGACTTTTTTGTTTGTACGTACGTGTATTTTTCTAACGTTTGAAGATTTTCATTGTTACCCGCTTTCAAACGTTATAGTATACGCTTGCCGAGTGTAAACAATCTTTGAAATTACTTTCGAACCTTTGCAACATTTTGTTTTTCCGAGTAGAAATTGATATTTTTTTTCTTTTAAGATAAATATTTTTAAAATACACAAACGCCGCAACGTGGGGTTTTTATTATATTTTTCACGCTCCGAACAAAAGAGGCTCGTTTTACTTTCATTTCTCACAATGATTTAATCAAAAATAATTACACATATCTGACAATTACATTGATGAAAATTTGTCATTTGTTTTTTTTTTTCCGCAACATCCACAACTCGAAATTGTTTTATTTCAACACACATGTCGTAGGTACGTCTCTTTATCCGAAAAACCGTTGCGCTGATATTTCTGTGGAGTTGTTAAGAAATTACATTAAACCCCCGACAATGTAATTGTAAATTTCAAGAGTAGAGCGAGCTCACTCAGCGAATATCTGGGCCGTGCGTAGTGTCGCGTAGAATCTCTCCCTCTTTTCCGCACATGCAACACCGCTACTGGCAACAACCCCTTATTATCCCGGGCACTCCTACCGCGATACATAACTGCCATTCGCATTATAACCTGCACCTCGGCCATTGTGAAACCGTAGCCTGTGTTTCCACGGCTCTTCTTCGACGTCTGTCATTAATTCAGCTTTACTCCGTTGACGTACCTTCGCGTATCATTATACCGCGCGCATACTCTCAGAGCATAGGAAGAAACGCGCGGAACTGGCAATTCCGAATGTCGGAAAGAGCACGAGAAATCGACACCGGGAATTTCATTAACTTTAGACTTGAATCCGTATTAATTGGCGCGTAGCGACGACGAGAGATCCTTCTCCACCCTTCCCCGCTCCTCCTCGCTATTCCGGCGAGAGAATTTTTCCACTGACATTGATATTAAATAGCAGATGTTAAAACATGGAAGTATTCAACTTGATAGACATCTCCGCACAATGTAACCTCCCAGACGCGATATATGTATTCCAAAAAAAAAAAACACCTGACATTTTCTCTTTCTCTTTCTCTTTCTCTCTCTCTCTCGTGTGTAAATTGTGTGTGAACGCGCGCTCTTTCGCCGGTTTTAAGTTGAAATCCGCGTGGTTGTGCTTTTTGTACTTTTTCAAACGTACAATTAGATTACCCCCGCACAAATTGCTATACGTTCGCTCTGATAAACGCGAAGTTCCGTTAATTTGGCAACGGCTGAAGCTGCTCCGCGTCCGCTACCGTTTTCTGGACACCGACGAAGGAGGAGGAAGAGGAGAGGAGGAAGATTTAAACGGTAGGTTGTGTGGACAACCCAGAAAATTAGTCACATCCGCATTCAGCGCTAAATCGTTCTCGTGTTCTGCTCTTTCTATTGTCGCTGGCTTCTCGACTGTGAAACTTTTGTTGAGGTTTCGCCGGAGGGTTTTCCGCAGAATTCGTGGACGGCAAAACGAACGCGGCGAGCGTCCGCTTGTCCGAGTTCTTGGTCCAACGAGATCTCGGCGCCGAACAATGTTGCGCGTTCAAAATATCAAGTTGAGAAAATAAAAATGTAATCGCGATCTACTTTTAGCGTCTTCGTATCGCACTTGGCTCTTGACGCTCTTGTATAAAATTAAAATTAAAGCGCAAGATTTAAATTGAAAATCATATCTCGTTTTATTTTTCATGCGGTAAATAAATTAAACTTTGTTGTTTTGTATCTCACTTGCATTATTGGAAATCTTGTTTTTTTTTGTATTTAAAACATAAATGTGTATCCAAAGAAAAAGAAAATTAACTCGCTATATTTTTTTCTTTTATTTTTTATTTCCGCATGTAGGTATGCATCGAGGAATCGCAACATTATCAGACATAAGTACGCGGAGATTATCCAGGTGCCAGGGAGAATGAAAAATATTCAACACAGATAACTCTTTGCTGAATCTCGTTGGACTCTCCGAGTTCTCTCGCACGACGGAATTCAAGAAAAAAAAAAAGCAACGCGAACGAAAACGCGGAGTGGAATGAGGAGCGAGGGGACAAGATCTTGGGGGTTGGTTTTTACGCACGAACTACACCGCGATACAGGGGATGAAGGAGGAAACATCGATCCCGGGGTAACCCATACGCGGTTACTCGCACACACTCCGTGCTCGAACACAAGAGAGAAAGAGAGCGTGCTCGCGCGCGCTCCTCCGGGGGCGAGAACCGTTCTGTATAAAGGGGAATGAAGTCTTATAGGGTTGCGTCTTTATGTGAAAGCATTCCGTGGGTTCTCATTGCCAGTACGAATTCGGGGAAAGCAGCAGCTTTTCATCACTCGAAAATTCTTTCTTTTGTCTCGTCCGTTTTTCAAGTTTTTCTCGAGTCGCACGGCGTACGAGCGAGAAATCCAAGATGTGAACAACATAAAATGTTGTTCAAAAGCTCTGTGCTCTCAAAGATGATATAAATTCAAATAAGCATTTTATAAAACGAGCGTTCGATATTAAACAATTTGCGCAGCGTATTCTAAGGTAATCTTTGCAAATTACATTATTTCAAATAGAAGAACTAGAGAATTTCTTTATGAATGCACTGTTGCGCATTGCGCTCACAGTGTATTAACGCTCCGAGTCGAACAGAGTTTGTGTCGCTCGATTCTCGCAGAATTCGAACGCGGATGTCTCAATCATCCTTGAGAAAATGAGTTTGGTCGTGGTCACGTGACTTTGTCCGCGAAACGAAAACCGCAGAGATTATTAATTCCCGTATAACAGTGATTACGGATCCAGAACCAATATCATTATGGCTTTCGTGGCCCTCTCTATCTCCCTGGGCCACCTACGGTCAATCCTCTAATACTCGCTGACCACAGCTGCGCACGCACATACACTCTCCCTCGCACGAATATACACGCGCGCGCACGCTGCTTTATTTATCCCTTTTACCAGGGCCCTGGCTGGCCCTGGCGCCAGAGGATAAGAGGGCGCGCTCAGCCCTGAAACTCCCTCGAGAGAATTTCAGCCCTGTGGAAAAGACGACCGTTCGTGGCTGATATTCTTTCGCGTTTCTCTTGCTCGTTCGCCTTTTCCGTTTCTTTCGTGTTTCCTTCGGATTGCGAATTCCCGCGACGGAATCGCGTCGCGCTCCGAGTCGCAAGCATATAAAATGCGACACGACTTCACTTTATTGCCTCTCTCACGTGAAAGTTGGTTCTTTTTCGTATCATTTAAAACTAATTGCGAATCGATGTTTTTGGTTTATTTATTATTTCGTGTCAAAATTTTTCAACGCTTTTTTACGTTAAAATGTCTCCCCTAAAATAACAATCTAATCCAGTCAAAAAGATATTGTTTTTTTCTTTCTTCTAACGAATTTCAAGCTTTCGCGAAAATCTCACACAGCTGTTGTTACCGTTGTGTATCTTCCTCTGACATTTTCTCTTCTCTTTTATCTCAATTTCGATCCTCGGCGAAGACAGAGGAAGCCACTGGCGAGGTCAAAGGTCGGTACCTCGCTAGATACTTGGTAGGGAAGAAGGAGCGAAGGTAGAAGTACTTCAGCGAATCCTTCGACGAAGGTGATGTACAAGACGGGCGAAGTTTCGCTCCGAAGAATCTTCGTGCCGCGCTTACGAGACGCAGTCACGACAGTTCGTACTTTTCCCGAGTTACTGTTCTCTCGGAATTATTAGAACCATTGCTCATGTACGGCATGAAGAAGGAAAAAAAAGAGGTCAATCGATATTTGTAACATAAACCATATAAACGGGACTACGTAATAATCCTTAGTACAATTACCAGTTATATGGGAGAGTTATTATGTGCGGGGCGTATTTTAATTAGTGTCACATATGCCAGGAACTTAATTTCCATCAACTGAAACAGTTGAAAAAGTTCATACACAAACATGGATCTCGAAACGCTTGGTTTCTGAGATAGAGGAAAAATTTTATTAACAATATATCCAACAATTCAAAACATTTTGTTACAGAAATCGTTCAAAATGGTCTTTCGGAAAATTTTTAATTACTCTAAAATTAATCATTTTTAGATTTGTGTTCGTACAAACTTTTTTTTTATATTTAGAATCGATGGAAATACGTCCGCTAGATACTGAGGAAAAATATATTCTGTAAAAAGAGCGATCGATTATTACTTTAAAACGATGAAGCTGTAACGAAGAAATATTTACCGACCAAATGTGTAGAGCGACGTACGGGGTTTCAATTTTATTTCTCCGCGTAATTATCGTGCATCATTCTCAAATCACATATGCTGCCTAATCCATAGACGGCAAATTGTGTATACGAGGAAACACTGTTCTCGCGAGAACGTAGAAGAGACAGAGCACAAATCGTCCCGACTTAAAGCGAGAGACTTTCTGCCTTGGGAAACACGTGCTATATGCTCCCCAAAATAATGGAGCTACGGAATAATTCAACGGAGCGATTACGTTTGCGCTACCACGACCACGCTTCGCGTTATTACGGCAATCGCTCGCTCACCTCGATGAAAGAGAAATATATCGTTACCACGCGCGAGCAATAAGAGCGTTATATACATATATGTTTTATGTCGGAAGAAGCGGCGCGGTAAAATCGGTTTCGAAACGGCTCCTTGCAAAAGCGGAATTTTTTCTTGGTGCGCAATACTCACAGATATTGTCTCGGTTCTTCGTTTTTCCTCTTCCTTCTCTCTTGTTCTTTCTATTTTTCGCATTTCTTTTTTTTTTTTTTTTTTGTTTTTTTTTGTTTCCTCTTGCGCACAGTTAGGCATGGCGCCATCATACGCAGAAGAGAATCGAATCTCTCGGTTGCACCGAGAATGAACGAACGAACGGGCGAACGAACGAACGAACGAAAGTGCGCTTGGCGGTCGTTTTTTAAAAATAAAATGGCGGCCGCGCCGGCCGACGTCGCACGAGGACTGAGAAGAACCGAGGGACGCGGGGCCTCGGGGTCCGAGTGGGAGGAGAGGCGGGGTGAAGGGGAGAAACGCGGAGAGAGACCGCTGCTGCGGCGGTAGATGGAGGAAAGAGCCGAGGAGGACCACCGGAGAGCCGTTCTGCGATTAGACTTACAAAACAAACGGCCCAGCAGTCCACGGACCACGCAGACCAATGGCGTAGCACGCTGATCCCGACAAGGGACACGAGATAATTGGATCAAGACCCCGGCGAGTACGAAGTCGCGAGCGAAGCGCCTCGTAATTTTCGATTGGCGGCGGGTCGACGACCTTGACTCCTCGCGATACTGCGATTCCTCGCGTCGCCGTTGTCATTTATGTCGCCACGAGAGTTGGACGTTTCGTCGCCGAGCACATTAAACGATAATGAACTCTCTGTCCTGAGAAAAAGGGAGAGAGAAAGAAGTTATAAAGACCATTTGCTAAAATGTAACAAGATGTAACAAGATCGCTCGGCGTTTCTAAAAGTATTCGCCCCAAAAGTGTTTCTGTCTTTTACTCTCGGGTAAACGCCAAGCAATTTTTCGTTCGACGAGGAGATACATAGGAGTATTGATACATAGGAAATCGCGAGGCACAAGAGCAGCAACTAGAGAGAGAGAGAGAGAGAGAGAGAGTCAGAAGCGATATCGCGCGGAAGGTGGCACGGCACGATCGTCGCCGACGGCATATACGAGGGGCGGCAGAGAGCAGGGTGTCCACCTCCTAGAAACGTGTAGCTTCTACCCTCTATTGATCGAACGGTCTGCCCTGGGCTCCAGTGGAGTGGACTGGACACACCAGCAACCCCTAACCGTCGCACCATCTCGCAGACCCGTACTCTCCCACCCCGCCTTATGTACGTAAGAATATATATGTGTGTGTGTGAGCGGGTGTGAGTGCTTGCGCCGTGTATGAACGTGCGTATGTGTGCGCGCACATGAGAACGAGAGAGAGCTCGGCAGCCAAAAGACGCCCCAAAACGCGCTGCTTCCAGGGAAGGATGGTCATCCCGGGGGTGGCTCGTACGATTTCGACCGTGTACCTTGAGAAGACCTTTTTCGGGAGTGGATGTATTAGTGCGCGCTCTGGCACGTACGCTTTATTGGATACTAGATATTGAGCGTAGGTGATCGTTCGGAATCGGTACGAACGGCCTGGGAGAGTGCTGAATGCACAAGTACGAAATTTTCATACGCAATTTCAGAGTAAATTGCCGGATAAATTCAATTTCATTAATTTATTTGCACCATTTATTCGCACTTTGCAAGCAACTGTCGCGGAACTGTGTTTAAAAAAAAAAAAAATAATAATAAACAGGCACATATCGGAATCGTGCAGATAATTGAGTGTTCAATTTTTTTTTCAACCATCAGTGAAACGTTCGTCGACAAGTTGCGACTATCTCTTTGAACGCGAATATAAAAAGTATCTATCAATTGTTCTATAGTTCTCCTCATGTGCCAACTACATTTATTAACATCACGAATTCGCCATTCGAGGATGTCGAAATTCTCGGTGGGACATTTATTTTTTGACTCGACGAAATCTCTCTCGAGAACTGAAAAGTTGCCGCATCGCACAAAACGAAACTATTCCGACTACGTGCTCGCGAAATTGCATCGCATCGACATGGTGATTTCCACGACTGGTGCCGTGCTACCGGTCGTTTCGAATAATTCCCGATTCGCTCGGCGGAATTCGTTTTTAAGATCGAGAGAGAATCTTCCGTAGAAGCGATTTCGAAGTACAACTTCCGGGAACGGTACCTGCCTGCCGAGAAATGAGGGACGATAGAAGACGACGAGGAGGAAAAAAAAAGACAGGCAAAAACATTAACTGCTTCTATCACGGCGAGACGGAATTTTTATAGCGCGCGTTCTTTTTTTTTTTTTTTTTTTGTGCCAAACCTTAACCGATTAGTCGTTTACGGATCGCCAATAAAATGTTACATCGCGAGACGATTTCGATTTCGCGATAAAACTCTAGATTATGTGTTTTCAAAAATTGCAGTTTTCCTAAAAATTCAAAACTTTACTTGTTTTCGTTTCGAGCGAATCAAAACGCCACGCCGCCGATACATTATTGCAGTGACAAACAATGTTCGCGATTTATCGTCAGCAAAACAATAAAACCGTCTCTCTGAAAGGCCACCTTCGCGACACAGCTGGAAGCGATTGTTCAAGTATCTCCGGGTTTCGCGCGCTCGGAACTTTCATCAGCCAGGAATTTGCATCCGAGATAGTCGTGGTTGAGTAGAAGCGCGCGCGCGCAAATCGCGAATCGACGTAAGTAGCCCGTGCAATTGTGTAATGCAACACAGCGCGGTGCATTTATATAGCGGTGTGCGGGCGAGCATTCCGCGCTTATATACGCGAGTAATGTGGCGCGCGTGGACGGGTTGTTCACTCGCGCTTTCTCTTCTTCTCTTTCTAATTTAGCTCTCTCGCGCTTTCTCCTTCTCCTTTGCGATGCCGTTCCCGATATTAAACAATAACGGGCGCAACCCCGTTAATACGCGCAGACGTGTTCGCGATCGCGACCGATTAACCGCGTCGTAAGATAATAATGAACCAGGCAGCAGGCATGCGATCGATAATTATCAGATTAACGATAATTTTTTTTCTTCTTATTAAGAATCGACTGCGTACTTGACAAGTAAGATAAGTGTTCCAATGAACGAGCACCTATCGTTTATTATAAAAAAATATTTATAACAAAATATATATATATATATATATATTTATATGTAAAAGTTAGAAATTATTAAAAACATCTTCGAAAACGTCTTAAGACATTAAGAGTAAAACGTTGTTAGTAAATTTGTCTTTTGCGAGTAGAGAGCAGAGCCTTTCAACAAATTTTTAAAACACTGAGAATTTATATTATATGATTGTTGTTCCCCAATATGTTTACGTACCTGATAATTATTTATGTAATAAATGTCTGGTCTTAGGCGCATGTTTGATGTTTGACTGAGGAGACATTTAGAATATCCGATAAATATCGGAGCGATCGATAAATATTAACGTCGCGTCGAAAAGCGTACGTACCACTTATTTACTCTTGTGTAAGTTGGAGCAAAAATTTGTCCGTGTACGCGAGCGGATAGCGGAAGTTTTTTTTTTTTTCAACGGATTCTTGAGCAATCTACAAGTTAGTTAACGCGTTCTGGATGCAGGCCAAACTACCTGAGAAACGAAGTAACGATATACTTGAGTAATATCGAGGTAAGCATCCGTAGACGGTGCTCGCGCGAGCAAATGGCCTAAGGTCTGTCTGCGGTGAACCCATTCGTGATCCCGGGGTGTCGTGACTGCGCTTGATAGCGTTCGAGTGAAAAGCTATCCCCCGAAATCCCCGAGTCGTATTTACATGTGTAGGGCGGGTGAGGATGGGAGAGGGAGGGAAGAAAAGTCGAGGTTTCGTGTTCGGATTTAAGTAGCCGTTTGAGTATTGATTACCACAGCGTGCCCGTACATTTGTTTTAACGTCGAACCTAATAGTCGTTTAAAAGTAAGCGGCGGTAAGCGCGCACGTTCCGTTCATAAAAACCGCGAACATACGAAGGCTTGTCGTCGTCGTCGTCGTCGTCGCCGTCCAATCGATACACGCGGTTTTGTTTATAAAACGTTCAACATAACTGTCTAATAATCCTGACGAGTAGTTTGCGGGAGGCAAAAGAGTTTTTCCCTTCGGGAAAAAAAAAAGAAGCGGTTGCACGACGTAGAGCTTTTTATAACTCCTGCCTGCCTCTCTCTCTCTCTCTCTCTCTCTCTCTCTCTCTTTCTCTTTCTCTTTCTCTTTCTCTATGTGTGCACACTTTCAATTACGACACATGTACACAACCTCGCCGTTAGATTCGGAAAGTTTAAAATTCAAAGATTCACGGTGTAATTGCGCTCTTTTTCCTTCACAAAAGTCGCGGAGTGTATATAGATCGGCGCGCAACTCCTTCACGGAGGGCGCGGGTTAACATCCTCCCGAGAGAGCTTAATGGCTTCTATAGATTTGAGTTTACGACAAGTTTCTTTTTCTTTTTTTTTTTGTCGGGCCTATATACGCACACGCGTCGGATAACAATCGATACGTACACACTCGAATGAAAGACAGAATAAATGACACATTGATTGCATAATAAAGATCGAGAGGAAAAGAGATGTATTACAGCGCAACGCGCTGTAATACACTTTCCCCGAAAATGTTTTACGAAAGATATTGTCCCCCCTCTCTCCCCCGGGATGATTCACCAGTCCCAACATCTTAGCTAAAACAAGAGAGGTTTCGATTGTATACTTTGAAAGCGTGTCGATGCAACATATAGAACAGATGAACACACACGGCCGCGGGCGTCTTTCTCGCGAGCAAAGCGCGCGTGGCGAAATAGCCGTGGTTACAATACACGCGCGCGCGTGCACTCCAACGTGTGCTCGAAGTTATGTTGTTGTACGTGGCCTGGCGGACCTAACTCGCCATTACGGGCGTGTACCCAGGCTCACCTAACCGATGCCGGCGCATTGTCCTGTGGGCGACACGGTCGTTATTGAATCGCCGTCGAGTTATGTGAGAGATCGCCTCTCTCATTCCTAGATCCCGCGGCGCAGCTCGCCCGGCTGGCGCTTATGTGACGAGCGGCGCATAAAATACACACGGACCGCAACAACCGCGTTACCAACGGACGCCTATAGCTACACGTATCGCATCGTTCGTGCGTTGCGCGTACGTTTATTTCGCCTCCCGCGCGCGCGAAACGAACGTTCTCGAGACGAGAAAAAGAAAAATTGCTCTTTTTTTTTTTTTCTATTGTTCGTCGTTCACCGTGTTGAAACAAGCGCATCACACCGGTGACACGCGTCAATATGGAAGAACGTAATAATGAATTTTTAATCTTTAAAAGACCGGCCTAGCCACCGATCTAACTTTACATAAGACGATATGTGTCGCATATGTTACACACAAGTATTCGGGTATCACATGTACAAGATATCAAGGAAAAAAATGCCGACCCTCCAAAGCGCCACGATGTTTGAAACGTGTTGTTATACTGCAATTTATCGTACGCGAAATACATAGCGATATTAGCGCCAGGAAGAGTAAGTTGGCGCTACCGATTTACGAGCGTTCGCGATGTTTGCTGAGCAATCAGTCCGGCAGAACTTCAGTCTTTCCATCCCTCGTATATATATATATATATATATACACATATGGACATATATATACCCGCGTACATACGAACAATTTTCCTCGCCGTGTGGAGATCGATGCGTGCCCATGTGCGTGTCTATGAAAATGTTCCTTTTCAAGAGGGGTCGCCGGTCCCTCACCCCGCGCTCCCGTGTTTATGTGTGTCGGAACAGACCGTAGCACTCTCCGATTCTCCGCGAAGGAATGGAAGATGCTAGGCGTCCCTCCGAGGCGCCTTTCCCGTCATCTATCACCCCCTGGTGTGGTCCACCCTCTTAATGTCGCAAACGAGGCTTGCGAGAAGATCCGAGGGAGGAATCCACGGCGGCGACCGCGGGATCGTAAGTCGAGAAGGGAACTTATCAGAGCGTGGAGGATACGCGGAAGGATGCGTATCGCCGGCGCCGTACCGAGTAAAATAATTCGACAACGCGACTTTTTGCATCAACGAGATGTTTTTCTCGCGCGGGAAGAAAGTCGCAAGAGTGGAAAGCGTCGAAAGGAAATTGGTGATGAGCGACTTGGCGATCTTGACCTTCATTTTCTCGACGGTTTTATTTTTATTCGCGAGACCGACGTCCTTCGCGGCGTGTTATTGAAACAGAGTGGCCATTTTTTATGTTTAATAATTTCTCGACGATATAGTCTGATATACGTTCAAGCGATATCAGCGGTTTTCCTGAAATATCATCGCGCTAATATAACATCACTGACTTTAATGTCGATCGATCGACATTTCTTACCTCAAAGCGTAAGCAAACATCAACGTTCGGCGCTAGTTCGCAAAATTGAAAGACAAATGGCTGCAGCTGGCTATAATTCACTTCGTCGGAAGTTCGATTTTGTACTTTCCTTCTTGAAAACGCATAAGTTTCCGAAAAAATTTTGCACGAGTGAAACGAGTAATTTAAAATAAATAAATAATCTAACGACTTAATTTCGCAAGCCGGTTGTTGTCAATTACAAGATGACAAGCGAGGGGATGTGCCAAAACGAGGCCGCGAGTTCACGAATAGTCACTACGGTGTCACTCGCAAAGCTTGCCAGAAGCAACCAACCGACTTTATTCCGACGCACGAAAACAACCCCCATCAACGTTTCTGTCACTCTCAGCCGTTTCGTTGCGAATTCGTATGTACGTACGAACGCGTTCTCCGCGCAGCGAAAGATAATTCGGCCAATTTTGAATTCCCCGGTAACTACTGCAACAAACTTTCAACGGCATTTTCGCGGAAAACATTTCCGCGTCTCGTTTGAAAATATGTTGAGAAACTTGACAAAATTGCAGAAATCTTCTACTATACAAAGCTTGAAAAAGATCATGATTTAAATGCAGAAGAAGATTTACATATTAATCGTATTGTTCGCAAACGCGGTGACAGTGTCAGCTAAGATATTTGCATCTTTTATTCATCCTTTTAATAGGCGGTACGTGCCTGAATTCGCAGGATATAATACGCCACGTAGAAACGATGGCGGGACGTAAGAAAAGAAATAAGCAAAGTCGCGGTCGTGTGTGTGGATGCGCACGCATATATTCGTACTTGTGTACACGTGTGTACACAAGTTCGCGGAGCACAAGCGAAAAGGGAGCAAAAAGCTGCGGGCGTTCTCCGGGCCCGGTCGGTCAAATGTTTAAACAAACGAGCAATTATCTTAACTCGATCTGCGATCTTCGGGGTGTTCCAGCCCCTCGAAAGTATCGCCCTTTTTCTCCCACTTGGTTCGCTACTCCGTCTATCCTCCGTTCTCGTTTGTCTCCCTCTCTCTTTTCTTCTCGTTTTTGGAGACCCCGCCAAAGATGTCGTCGGCCTGGATCCACGTAAAAAGCACAAGACATTCGCATTTCATTCGCTGCCCGTGTTGAGGCCCCTGATTCCCCTTTATGTCCCGCCGATTCTCGACCGGCAACCCTTTCCGGCGCTCTCTCTCTCTCTCTCTCTCTCTCTCTCTCTCTTTCTCTTTCTCTCTCTCTTCTTCGATCGTTGCCATCGCACAACGACGACGACGACCACGAGACGGGGGTTACATTCATGCGCGCTTGATTATAAATTCAACGAACTGAACTCGCAGTATAAGTTAGACAACAATTTAAAACCCATGAGGTGATTACATACAAGTGAATTATTAATTTATTACAAAGGGGGAAACGGTTGTATTCAGTGAAAGTTTTATCAGAAGTTAATAGATTGTAAGGTAAATGACCAGACATACATGTGGACCCGGACACACTTATTAGAGAAATAATTATTGGATATATGTAAATATTGGATATATGTATATATTGGATATGTAAACATTAACAAATTTTCAATGTTTTTTTAAAATGTCACATATTTTTAAATATTAGTCCCAACTTTATAAATTATATAAATATTTGGTTATAATTATTTCTTTGATAAATATCCAGCCAGGAACACTCTCTCATTTCGGTCTCTCATTCTTGTAATTGTCATAATTTTCAATATTGAGCGTAAAAATCTAAAAATCACTAAGAAATATCGCGCCATCTCCACGTCAACTTGATTGTAACCGAGTTGGTTTTCATGTTACACACACGTCGCCCTTCCATCTATTGTTGCGAAAAGTCGCGAGTTGTTCCTCGAGCAAGTTCGTTCAAGACGTAAGCGATGAGTTGTGCCACGCACGCAAGTTGCGAGAATACCCTACGTAAACTCTCTCTCGTGATGTTTATAGTTCGTATAAGATCAGAGTTTCGCTTAATATAGCGAAGCGACGCGTCCTCCCGAGCGAATTAAAGAATAAACCTCGGCGTAACTGAACCCGCGCAACTGGACCCGCAACCAACCGTCGAATCCTTTCGACGAGGTCGTGGATCAGGCGGGCTGATCCCGCACGCCTCGCTACACCGAACGGGCGCACCGAAGGATAATGCGAGAACACGGGGAGCATGCGCCCCCGGTTTCGTCTAACAGTTCTGGAAACCATTTCGCGGACGGTTGATAACAAAACCCGCGGAAGAGAGAAAAGGAGAGTTTGTTGTCGCAGAGACGCGGCGAAGTGCACGCGCGCGCGCGCGCGCGCGCACACACACACACACACACACACACACACACACACACACACACACACACACACACACACGGATCTGTTTAACCGGATGATCCGAATGGAAAAGAAAGACATTTATACATACCCCCTCATCCTCGGAGTGTTCCTCGTCGGCGTTTCAGGCTTAATTTCTCTCGTACAAAGGACGGCACTACCGACCTCGGCTTAAGGCAAAATACGGTTTTACGCATTTCTATTTTTATTCGTCAACGTCTTGCTGCTGCCGCTTTTCGGACCCGCGTGTGTGTACGCGAGGAATCTTCGACCCGCGTATAATCGCGCGCGTTTCCCTCTTCTCTATTCGCTTTTCGAAAATATCGCTCTCTTCAAGTTACACTGATGTTTCTCCTCCTCGGTCGCGCGCATGCACGCGCGCATTACTCTCCGAAGTTGCATCTCCGTCGACCGTCTTCGGCGAGAGCGGGACGGGATCTTCTTTGATGTGCCGGTCGCTTCTCTTCACTTCGTTTGTTTTCAACTTTCTCCCACTCCCCTTTCTCCGTCACACTTCTTTTGCTCTTGTATATATATACATACATATATACTTCGTGTATATGTATATATATATATATATGACTCTTCATTCGTAATGATTCTGCCGCGCGTCCACAGCGCGCACCACGCGCTTCTTTACGGCCTGATTGGCCTGACGTATGTATGCGCGAAGGGCACCGAGAGGTCTCGCGATTGAAGTGCGCGCGCTCGAAAAGCGAATGCCTTCGCGCTTCGAAAGAGAAATACACGTGCTCTCCGTCCCTTCTTCCACCGCCGATTACGAAGCGATCGCGTTAGTAATAAAAAAAAAAAAAAAAACAAAAAAAGAGAGAACAGCATTCGCGCAACAGAGTACAATTTCTGCGAATAAATGAAACGTTGTGTAGCTACATACAATGCTCATCGCATTCTTTGCGAGATCATGCATGAATTTTCGCAAGACTTTCTCCCGAATCTTAACAAAGACTCTATTTCGCCAGCGGGGTCGAACATTTCGAGGATGAACTTTTCGGAAATGGCAGGCCGGAATAATTTCAGAGTGCCGAACCCGGCGCAGATAGAGAAAGAGAGAGACGCTCCGCGCGTCGTCGTTTTGTTTCGACGTTCCGAAAACGTCCAGCGCAGCGCTCCAACGAACCGGAAATCGGACGAGTTCGAAAACAGAGGCCGGAAAAGAAAAGAGATGTCCTTCTTCTCGTGCGGCATTTCGCCGACTACATACATACGTGTCCTCTGTCTAATGCGGCGAAAATCAAACGGTTGCCGGTCCCGGATCGTTTGAGATTGCCTAATTCTTCCTTGAAAAGTTATGCGGATAATCTTGAACCGAGAAGCGGGGGCATTGTGCGACCGACATAGAGAAATGAGTGACGTTCGATGAAATCTGAATAACAAACTCCCGCATCAAATAAGAATCGTCGGGGAAAAACTGTTAGCGAGAACGATAGTAATGGATACATGTAATCCAATTGGTGCGGAGGGTCGGCGAACCACGTCGACAATAGTTTGGGGGAGGAAGGGAGAAACGCTGTACCTGAACAGCCATCGCGACAATATCGAGAAATATTGGATAGGCGTGCCCGGGTGTCCCCGAGGGCAGGTAGACGAGCGACACGCTTAACCAATTTCGTGAAGAATGGTTCCTAAATTTCCTTAAAATTAGGCCTTCTGAAGAATCTCTGCTTGAAGACCTTCTCTTTGGCGCTTCCACTTGACCGCGCAAATCTAGAGTCTCGCGTTTAGTTTATTTTCTCGAAATAATTCACTTTACCGTCTGTTACCGCGCAACAATACAGAACGAAGTAAATCTGAATCTGAGCGAAATACATACTGATATGTGAAAAAAAAAAAAAAAAAAAAATCGCGTCGATTAATCGCGCCGGTGTGTCCGTATGAGAAGGTTACCCCTTTTGTTCTCCGTTACTTATGTATCGATAATCTCGACGCTTGTGCGCGGCGCGGTATCCCTACTATACTAAAGACAATGACGAGAGGTAAGAAGAGAGGAAGTCAGAGACTTCTCTCGCTCCCAGCAACGACGGCGCAGCGCCTAAGCTAGACGTTCGAGAGTGTTTTATCGCAGGAGAGAAAGAGAGAGAGAAAGAAAGGGAAAAAAGGAAGAAGAGAGAATCGGCGCTTTCCATTCGAGAGAGGAGGTCCGCTCTCTCTCTCTCTAGGGCGGTTAGTTATAGTTTATTTATCGTTTCCACGTAGGTTGGTGTTTGAGATACGTTTACATCGGCCGCCGCTCGTATGTTCACCCTTTCTTTCGGTGTGGGTACGGCGCCGGCGTGTGTGGTCCGGCGCATACCACGTGGCCGGGCAATTATTGTCCCGGTCGGACCCGATCCGGGCGCGGCCGATCGGCGGACAATTGTTAAGCCGCGGGACGCTGGACGCCCGGTTAGATGTCTTAACCAGATCGCCTAAACGACGCATGCGCCCGCCCGATGGCTCTTACGCACGATACCCACCATGGAAACTTGGTAATTTTCGTAGATTTCAGGGTAGGCGTAACCACACGTATAGTCCGCCACGCGTGTTTTATTCTCCTCTGCCCTCCTCTCCGTTTCCTCTACCTCTCGCGCGCCAACCTCGCGATCTCTGATCTCCGGTGCTTTAATGCCGTAAACGTGTCATCTTTGTTCTTTCCCAATGCCGACGGTGTTTCGTTGATTATTATCGAGCATATGTCAGTTCAAGTTGCGATGGTTATTAGAGATGATTATTTAAATTCGTTAACGAAGTTTTTTTTTTTTTGTACACTTTGGTGAGATGTTGACGAAATGTGTGGAAGTTTCTTTTATCACTTGGATTGAAAGGTGATTTTCAACCCAACATGGTACGTAAGACAAATAGCTGTGCGCGTTTAGGCTCATAAATACGGAACGTCATCGCTCGTAAATTGTTGGCGTAATTAATATTTGAAAGAACAATTCTGGAAGGAAATCCTTTATGAAGGGGCGGATCACCAAAGATTTAACGGAACACGAACATTAAGATTTTATCTGAACTCGTAATCTCGTGGAGAACAACTGTCGGGTATTGGATAGAATTTTCGGTCGGTAGGTTATATCTCGCGGAGAAAAAGAGAGAAAGAGAGAGAAAGAGAGAGAGAAAGAAAGAAAGGGTAGCTTTCGAGCCGAGGATGAGACCAGGGATAGGAGGATCTACCTGGATATCATAGCCGAGCGTTTGACACGTGATGACAGCTCATGGCGCCACCAACCCCCTGGTGTTTCCTCGCTCCGCAGGGGAGGGTCAGACCAAGGGATTCTTTTGTTTCAATCTCATTAACGTGTCGCCAAACCTTCCTTCAAAACTGCCCGTGGTCGTCGCCTCGTCTCGTCAATGACTGCCCGTGGTCAGGTCAAATCCTTGCTATTGTGCTTTGTTGTTCCATTAGGGGTGTTTGTATTCCTAATAAACACGAGGGCCATTAGCACACCACGCCCGACCGACAATGAAACTGTAAATTCTGCTTCGTAATGTCTTAGGATCCATCTAATGTTCTCTCTATTCAGGTTATTATGTGAGCGACATCGTGTTCTTATCGAAAGAACACAAGGTCCGCATTGTCAATATCTTCTATCGCGGAGAAGGAATTTATGTTTATAATATATTTTCTGATTCGAGGAGAGGGATCCAAGCGTGTTGTTCGCAAAACTCATTATTTTTACACATTTGTTTTACCGCGTCTTTTCAATCAATGATCAATGTGTCACTGGCCACATTCATTAAAGAAATAATTACAACAAAGTGTTTATAATCCAAGTTAAAAAAAAAAAAACTAATATTTAAAAATATCTTTAAAAAACACTAAACCATTGAAAACTGTTACGTGATTGTTGTTTGATATTTACTTAATAATTATTTCTGTAATGTATGTCCGATTGTGAGACACTTTAATTTTTCATCGAGCAAACGTCATTGTTTTCGGCACTTCGAGAGTATATGTTTCTTTAAACACTCTTGTATTTCATTCGGTACTCGCGATTTATATCTCGCGATGTATCGGTAGAAAAGGATTTCGCAATTTATTCTACAGAACAGAGAAGTGTTCTCAAAGAGATCCACGAGAACGTCGTCATTGCCCCGGCCGTTTCTTTTCTCCGACTATCGAGCTCGAACCGGCGCACTCTCATCGTCTCCTCTCGGGGTTCATCAGCGTAACTTCGACTGTCAGACCGGACATCCCACCGGCCTGAAGTGTTTATCGGCACGACGAGCGGTCGGGGCTCTCTCCGGGGCTACAAGCCCACGTTACAAGCGCCGGTGCGTGTCCATCGTGTCGTACCGGCAAATCATCGAATCTCTCCTCTCTCCCGCAGGACGTCGTGGAATCCGTACTATTCTACGGTTGTCCCGCTGGCTGTATGTTGGCATCCGGGCATCTCCGACCGCGACTTCGTCCCGATATCTCGACGGCACGGCGGCGTGTGGTTTGTCTCCGAAAAGTGAAGGATTCTCCGGCCTCGGCATGCCATGTTCCGGCCTCCGAATGACGAGTTCGATCGATCGCCACAAAACGTCGTGTCGCGCGGACTTGATTTCGCGTCTCGAACAAGACGTTCGACAACGTTGCGCGTCGTAATGTTATTTTAGTTTTTACTTCGAGAGAATTGTAGAGCTGCTACGCCAATAAGCCGAACGTAAAGACGAGAGGGAGAGAAATGCAGATTTTTTCCGATTTATTTCTTCTCTGTGTAATGAACAAAGTGTCGCGCGTTGTGTCGTTACATTTCTATCTTTAATACGCGCGCGTTTTGTTTTCTCTTTGCGAATCGTGATCGATACGAGGTGGCGGGAAAAGTGGCCGATGCGGCGCGGCGCGGCACGGCAATCGGGACGGCTTTCGTTCTCTAGGTGGTCCAGTAATAAGACAATAAGTTAGACGCACTCGGATGAGACCGGCGGTATCAGTGTGGGATCGAAATGCGGGAGAAGAACGCGCGCGGGCGCGAAAGAGAGATAGAAAGAGAGAGAGAGAGAGAGAGAGGAGAGAACGATCTCTCCGAAGCCGAAGAAGCGAGCGAAGCGAGTGGAGCGCGGTATGCCGAGAGTGGCGCCAGGATTTCTCCCTGCCCCTTTACCCGGACTTCGTCCTCTCACTCGTCTTTTCCTATTCGGTCTTCCTGATCGCGCTCTTTCTCTCCTCGTCTTTCTGCTTCTTGTCCATTATCCTGCGGTAACGGCCTATAACGCTATCTTTCTCTTTCTCTCTCGTGCCGTCGCACTTTCGACGGCAGAAGAGCCGTCGATCCAATTCTCTTCGCAGTCTCACGAGGAGAGAAAGAGAAAGAGAGAGACCGTTTCGACCACGGGAACAGAAATTAATAATCTCGACGAAGAGGTACACTCCTCTAACTGGCTGCATTCCTCTCGTTAAGAACGGGAATCTGCGTGAACGCCGCCGTGGATTCTGATTCTTATGTAGTCGGCGTCAGTTCCCTTCAAGACTGACTAATTAAAGAGGATTCGTCGTAAAGGGGATTCTTAACGATTGGGATATCTTCGAGCTGGGTGTTTCTATCGGTGGAATATCGATGGTGTGTTCTCCCGGGTTCTCGCTTTTCACAGAGAGCCATAGAGGAGTGAACGAATTTTTCATCAATTCAAAACTCTCCCTCTCCCCCTTTCCCCCCCTCCCATTGTTTATTCCGTCGCGCGCGTTTATGACTCTTATTTACGCATCCGGCGTGACGATTTGAACTCGCGCGATTGGCGCGATGAAATTGCAAAACCGCGCGGATTGCGCATTGAGAGTCTCAAAAGGATATTTTTTTTCTCTCCCCACCCCCCCGTCCCCCTCTCAACGCCTACTCTCTCTCGTTTCTTTTTCATAAATTAATTAATTCCCTCTTTCGCACGCTTCCCTCAAGCGGCCTTGGAGCAATTAATAGCCGACCAAGCGATCACGGACGATTTCTTCGACTCACCACGGAAATCGGCAGGCGGAACGTAGCCGAGAGAGAGAGAGAGAGAAAAAGAGCGAGTAAAAGAGCGAGAGACAACGGTTAAGAAAAGAAAAATAAAGAAGAAAAAAAGTAGAATGTTACAGCGGGAAAGAGAAAGAGAGAGAAAGAGAGACGGGGAGAGACGATACGTCGCGCGAAGAGACGAGAACGTGAAGGAGAGGAAACGAGATCCAGGAGGAAAGACCGATCGAGCGAGCATTATACGACTGGACATTTCGAGCATTTTTACGAAAGGGACGCGCAGGAACGCGTGTTCTATTAGCTAAGACAAAAGAGCGGCGCCTAGACGGGAGGGAGAGACTCTTCTTGAGAAAACGGGAGAAAGGGGGGAAGCTCTCGAAAGCTGTCCGACGGCGTTTATTTATGCGTCGAACTGCGGAAAAAGATGTAAGTCCTCCGGGTCCGGTGCATTCCTGACTTCGGTTCAGCACGCCCCGACAGGGACATTATCTCCCGGGGATATATAATCGACGTGTCCTCGAAGTCTTTCTCTCTTTTTCACTCTTTCTCTCTCTCTCTCTCTTGTAAGGATGCAGTTTTGTGCGCGCGCGGAAAAATGAAACGACCTCGCTCGCTCGCGCGCGACATTACTCGCTTATCTGCAAATTGACGCGCACGCGAAAACGGCACGTAACGTCGCTGCCGAGGCAGCTAATCGCGATAAAGTTGTTAATTATGAAACATTAGCTCTCTGGCCGGGGAGAAAAACGAGTTGTCAGCTCGAGACTCTCGAATCCGAGAGACGAGTAAAATATATTCATTAACGAATGTTAAGTATAAATTTTAATTACAAATTTGTCAAAAAAAATTTGTTGTTGTTCAAGAAATACAAGCACAAAGGACTTCGGTTATCTGAAAAAAAATAAAAAATCTGTCCATCACACGGGTAAACGCAAATTGAAACGCTTGTTAATTATAAAGTGGGATAATTGGCTTTTTGTTACGGGAAATCACAGGTTACACCGAGAGATAAACTTCCGGCAGATATATCGCTGTGATTCTTTCTCTTTCTTTCTCTCTCTCTCTCTCTCTCTTTCTCACGGAGAGGTTACAAATTAATTTGGAGCGATCCCTTTTGCGCTCACGTTTCTTTTTCGTAATGCTCTCTTTCCGGTTTCATTAATACAAATCGCCGCCGGAGCAAAGCCGGAGCGCGGATGAAGGGGGAAGAAGGACTGATTTCTTTTTGTCGCCGATCACACGAGCGCACAATAGCGTGCAGCAACGACTTCCAATTCATGACGGCGCGACGGCAACACGAACGTTACATGCTTTCGCGCCAATTATAATTATCAGCGTTTCCACAGAACGGCACGCAAATGTGGCTCAGCTTGTCAGTTGCAATGTTTACGGGGATGGGAAAGGGGTATCGCCGCGTTTTGCTTTAAATAGCAAGCCAGCTGTTAAACAATGTCTTGTATCGCGAGGCGGTTAATAAATATTCGAAAAGACGCACAGACAGTTGACAAAAGTTTTATCCTTCAGAGGAACAAACGTCAAAGGACGTTTGTTCTGCCTCGTTATCGCACGTGGTTTGTGTGACAGCTCGCTAAAGTACTTACAGGCCATTTACGGCATCGACACGACTCGCATTTTTGCTCGAAAATTTCTTTCCGCCGAGCCATTTCTAATTAGAAAACAAATTGCACGAAATCGTGTATCTGACAAATAAGGGGTGGATGAGGCAGCAATTCGAAACTCGACTCGTAAATTTTGACCATTGCAACAGTTGAAGTGTGAGCTGGTGCCTTGTCAAAAATCACTGTCTAATTCGGTGAGCAAATTCACGCGAACACTGCGTGCGATAATGAGCCAGCCAGCGTTTGACATTTGCTGTCAGCGACAAAACATTGTGATACTACCGTTGCTATTTGCGCGTCGTTTCAAATACTTATCAATCGCTTCTTGTATATTTGCACACTAGCAATAAATGTTCAGCGACATAACTTCAATAAATAAAGAAACATTTTGCTCTTCCTTGAAGACACTTTTTTGCTCCAACGTCAATCGCAAATAAACGTTGCGAGAAACGAATAAATTTATGGAAATATGAGGTGGTACAAGAAATCGACTGCTTATTACTCGACTCTTGAAATGCTTTATATTCGATGTGGCGTGTCTTGTTGCCGCTTTTGATATAATTAACACTAGATAGTAGATGCATAAAAAAACAAATTATTGAATAAATTCGGAAACAACGTCTCCGAGTCGTCGGAGGCCTTAAAAAAAAATTAAGTGTAAAAATAATTTAATATGCTGCGCGCAAAAAAACAATGAAACATATGTTCTCCGACTGAGAACGTGTATCGAATACGCGACTCGCCTTTTAAATTTCGTCTCGCCCGGGACTTATCAGCGATCACGGTGGTGCGAATGACAAATGTCCGGCGTGTCTTGTGCCACGTTGTGCTCGTCGTTATATTCGATCAAAATGCAAAGCACAGCGAATGTCTTCTTCGTGTCTGAACACGAAATCATTTCATTCCGATCGCTTTTTTCTCATTTTTCTTTCTCTTTTTTTTTCTTCTTCTTCTTCTCGTCGGCAAACCCCGTGCAAACACATTGTCGTCTCGAGAGTGTCTCTCGCGAGCGCGTCACACGAGCTGAACAGAAGAAGCCATTTCGCTTCTATCTCGACTAGGACTTGATAAATTAATCGACATTAAGGCAGATAAGCACGAAGGCGCTGCGCCATCTGATACACGTTGGAATTGTGTCGATGTATCAGACCTAAAAAAAAAACAGCCTGGCCTGTTGACTAGAGCAAACGTCGGACGACACACCGGACGGATTCGGAGAGAGAGAGCTTAGACCTTAGATAGATTGTCTCGGGAACCGTGAGATCATCAATACATTATCTCTATTCGTTCATCTGCGCATACCAACATCGCGTGTGTCGGAATATCGATCGGTCTTTTCTCCCGAACAAATGATACAGTTGCTCTAAAATCCCGCACGAATGCAACTCCGCAAAAGTCGCGAACGAATTTAATTAGCATAAAATAATGCATCTAGACAATGACGTAATATTATAGGTATATTCGCGTGGATTGGTTGTAAATCAGGAGAATCGGTACTCGTTACTATTATACGCGACGGCAGTAAAAATTTTACTTCCTCCTAACAGTTTTCCCGTCTGAGCTTTCGCGAAAAGTTATAAATCTCGTGCTACAGATCACGACGAAAGTAGCGCGGGCGCAATTAATTCTATGCTATGTTTTACTGCTTGCGCCGATGATTTACCGCTCCGGAGCGTCATGTCACTTGTATATTCTCGCGGCGCGCGAGACATTTCGCCGATCGCAGCGAGAAATTTTAACGGCTCCATAAATACTGCTCTCACACGATATTACCTTTCCGCGAATACGATACTTAAAAAAAAAGTGAAGTACGACGTATTGTCGCGGGGCATTGTGTACAGAGAGAGAAAGGAAAAAAAATCAAAGATCGTAATTTCAGAGGAAAATACAAGACTGTGTAGTTTCAAAATTCTGTACATAAAAATACATAATAAATAATAATAGAGACAGAGAACCAACTATTTCTCATCTCGATCAATTTCGATTCTACCTTCTTGATTTTTACGATTTTCCTAACTTTTTCCACTGAACAATCTACGAGTTTCGCACAACGTACGAGCAATAAATGGGCGCATCATCGCAATCGAGAAGCTTTTACGTCTCTATAATGCGAACCGCGACGACGCACGTTAAACGCAGACAGGCGTACGCGAGAGCGAGCGATATACAGTCGAGTTTATAACGCAAAATTAATAGAGCTTATCCCGTGCCGCTCGTGCCGCGCGCGGCCTTTTGGCAATTTATCATGGGATTACGGTGCAAATACGTCAACCAAGGGTCGAACCTTCCGTAGGTTCGTTCCCCCCTTCTTTCTTTCTTTCTCTCTCTCTCTCTCTCCCTTTCTCTCCTTTCGATGTCGCGTAGGGCACCCCCTTACACCCTTACTCCTCTCGCACCGCGGGCGCAGCAATCACTTCCTGTGTCAATAAACACAGCTCTTCCCGTTGGCTCACCCTTAAATTCGAGCCGGCACCCAGGGGAATCAGCGAACCAACACCACCCTTTCTCCCTAATTCCTTCCTGAATTTTACAGTCTTTTCTTTCTTTGATCCCGCGGCAGTGGATTCCCTCCCGTAGCTCCCAAGAACCGGATTCTTTCCCTTCCGTAACCGGAATCACCGGAGTCTGCTTTCGAATGATGTAACTCCTAAGGTCGTGTACGTTCTCGCGCTAAGAAAATTAATTCCGCCGGATCGATAAAAATTTCTAACGGATTTTACACCGTATCGCGATTCAATTTATTTAATCGTTTAACAAGCAAACAAACTAGAAATCTAAGAAATAAAATTTTGAAGCTGTTGAAGCAAATGAGGAATATATCCGTGACGAATAGATCCGCGCGCTGTGGATCGGAAGTTGACGGATCCAACAGCGGGAGATTTATTTCGACGTAATATTGAATGCTCACCGGCAGTGCGGGCGCCTGTGACAAGTCGGCAAGTTGCGTCGGGGGATGCGGCACGCGCGCACCACCACTCTTTCGCGTTATCCATTATTATTCCCGTCGACATTACAATGACAATGACCGCAATAACGATCGGCGTCGAGATCGGAAGAGACGTGTGAGAGACGCGCGGGGATTGTCACGGGGGGTGAGAGAGCATACGTGCACGTCGCGCGCCGGCCGACAGCTCGGAAAATTGCTAACAAATAATACTGCCGGGGATAACGATACGGGGAAGGGTGTCGTCGTCTCTTCGGACCCCACGTCGTCGTTCTTTTTGCGCACAATCACCCGTGAGATTTCGGTCGGTCGGGATTCGGGACGCTCCGCCTTGCTGATGACCGGCTGGAAAACAGCGCGATCATCGTCGATGATCGAAAAGACAAAGAAAACAAAAATTGCGCAAGATAAGAAATCATCGACGAAAAAGTATTATACGATCGTGCGCGCAGTTTGTCACTATCGAACTATAATTCTCGAAATATCGCGGTCACGCGAAATTACGCGCTGCGCGCATACGCTTCTTGCGAGCGAGAGAAGAACCGGATCGTGTAATTATCGCGCGAACGATAAATAATACGGTTTCGACTTGCGCGCACGTACGTACGTAAGCGCCGAAAGTGCCCCGGAGTTTGTTTTCGACAGGCGGTCGGAAAGAGGGTAAAAGAGAGGGAGGGAGAGAGCGCGCGCGCGAGTGTCTCGCTTCGTAATTTCGATCGTAAAAACGACATCGTGGAATTATCCGCGACGTATCGACCGACACGTATATATGTACGAGACGTCCGTATATAAAGATATAAGTGCAGTCGGGCTCACTTTACAGACGGCCGCGCGAACTGCAATTCGATCGACTCTGGACGTATAATCAGGTATGCAAATGCGTGCGTGTATTACGCGCGTGTGCACGCCGGCGTGTCCAAATAACGCGTAACTGTCAATATCGCGAGCAGCAGCTTTCCGCGCGCGCACGCTTGTGTGCAACATCGATAGGAACAAGGACTTCCATTTTGGAATATTTGCGCTTGAACGTTCGTACATAATGTTCAACTTGTTCAATACCTTAACTTGCCTCAAACAGTTTCTGTCTGTGCAAAAATCTTGTAATAGAGGATTTTCTTTGTTTCGATTCGTGGTTTGTTTTTTTTATCGTTCGATTTGTTTTATCAAAGAAGCGTTGAAGATTGACGGCGTCTTTTGACAAAACGTAATAACATTTGCCGTTCTGTCAGACCGTGTGTGTGTGTGTGTGTGTGTGCTTTATCAAGTTTCAAACTTTCCAATTACAACATTTAGTTCCACAACAACGCTCGTAATCGCACCTAATGCCCAGCCTCGGCAGAACGCGCGCGCACGTCTCGCATGGGCAATTTGCAACATCGTTACCACCAGCATCTCCCAGGAAGTTTCTCGTAATTCTGCAACGCGCGCGGTGCTGCGCGCACAGTTTTCCAAGTCTCTCCCGGCGCAACGTTCGCGCGCGCGCTTTATTACCGCCCTGGGCTAAA